>QANX01004646.1:132067-261152 GCA_003254975.1 Ochetophila trinervis
ATACTTGAATCGATCTTCATCAATTATTCTCTTCACAAGTCCAAGCATTCCCGCTTTGATCTTCTTAGCTCGAGAACGCGTCACTGGTCCACTTGGCAGCACAATGTCTTCACCACGAACATCCATGCTATAAGAGCGCTCGATGCCCACATCAATATATATGTTCACGGCACATTTAATCCATAAAATTGGTAAAATATAGCAAGGATTCACATTTGTAGACTACTTACCTTAAGTTTTCGGGTTGAAAATGTAGTAGATTCCCATTGAAACGAAGCAAACAGCGAAAAAAAGCTTGCGGTGGCGAAAGTTCGGGTGTAGGGTTTCTGGAGAAATGGGAGAAAATGAAAGAGAAGGCCGTGTAAGGAAGAAAACAAGGGGGCTAAAACGACGTCGTTTTAGTTATAGATGATGGTTTTGTAGTTATAATCGTCGTCTTAAGTATACAGACAACATTTTTAACTAGGAATCATCGTCTATAACTAAAACGGCGTCGTTTTAGTTATAGTCGACAGTTTTGTAGTTATAACCGTCGTCTTAAGTATATAGACGACGGTTTTAACTAGGAACCGTCGTCTATATATAAGGACCAAACGGCGCCGTTTTAACTAAAAACGAATTTTTTTTTTCCACCCACCAAACTAGATTCTGCCAGGCATGTATTGAGGTGCTACTTCATGTGCCTGGGTAAAAAAAATTTAATTAAATTATTTTTAATATAATTGAAATATTTATAAACTTACTAATTAACACCTAAATTTTTTTTATCAATTTTAAAATAAACTATTTTTAATATAAATAAAATATTACAAATATAATTGAATTATTTTTAAATATTTTAAATATTATTAAAATATTTATAAATATAATTACAATATATCTAAAATTTATCTTCATGAAAATAACTTTAAATTGTGTCAACAAAACCCTAATTATTATATTTACCATTAATTTAATTTGTATATTGAAAAAAAAAATTGGACATACTTGATATAATTTAATAAAAGGGAAAAAATTAATTAAACACAATCAACATTATTCTTTATTTTTAATTCATATTCCATTACAATCGTTACGAACACAGACTTCCTCGCAGTCCTCAGCATCATGAGCGATCTCTTCATTCGGTATTTGCGTAGGAAATGGAGTGTGAATCAAATCAATGTCTCCAAATGTATCCCATTTAGAAGATTTGGTCTCTATGTAATGAGGAGTGCTTAATATCACCGACCATTGTGAATCACAAGGATCCTCCACATAAAATACTTGTGTTGCTTGAGAAGCCAAAATAAATGGATTAGATTTGTGACCAAGTTTGTTGAAGTTGACACATGTAAATCCACAATCATCTTTCTTAACACCATGATTGATGTCGGTCCAATCACATTTGAACACCAGAATTCAAAATTTAATATAATCCACATCCCATATTCCAACCACTACACCATAAAATGACATATCGGTGAATTTTGGATTGTCGTCTTTTGCACTTGAATACTGCATCGATCCAGCCACCAAGCTTACGCTGCTATTCTGTGTAACAGGCTTGTTGTCTCTTTCAATTGTATGTCGTAGCCCACTGCTGTTATTATATCATGTTTTGAAGTCATTATATCAAAGAAAGACGGAGGAAAATACTTTTAAAGTAAACACAATGTCTTAACAAGATCTGTCTGAATAATGTCCAAATTTGAAACATCAATCTTTTTTTTGCATATAGCGTTGAAGAAAAAACAAAATCTCATTATTACATGTTGGACATTTGTTGGGAGGACTGATCGTAGTGCAACAAGCATCAGTTGTTGCATCAAGGTATGTAAATCATGAGATTTCATGCCTTTCAACTTCATATCATTCATCGACACAATATTCCAAAAATTTGAAGAGTAGCCATCAAGAACCTTTAAATTTTCCAAACACTTGCAAAAAGTTTTCTTCTCTTCCTTGGATAATGTGTAATATGCAGGTGGTAGATATGTCCGTCTCTCTTCAACAACAGGAGCCAAATCACTTCTTATGCCCATTTTGATCAAATCAAGCCGAGAATTTAGTCCATCTTTAGTTTTTCCAAGAATGTTAAGCAATGTGCCAACAATGCTCTCACATACATTTTTTTTCAATATGTATGACATCTAAGTTATGCCTCACATATAATGACTTCCAATAGTCAAGCCTAAAACATATAGACTTTTTCTTCAAGCAATCTCGATCAGCAGTAGACTTTTTTCTCTTATTACCACTATCAAATGACTTAGAGTCAAGTTTTTGAATTATATCTTCCCCCGTCACAGGTAAAGGAGTTGGATGAAGCTCCTGAAATCCATTGAAAGACTTCTTTTGCTTTCGAAAATGATGATCACTCAGAAGAAACCTCCTATGTCCGCAATAACTCATTTTTCTACCATTTTTCAAACTTTGAGCACACATGTTCTCACTGAGAATAGGACAAGCAAAATATCCTTTAGTGGTATGAACAGACAAATTACTATATTTGAGGAAGTCATTTATAGTCCACAATAATATTGCTTGCAAAGTGAAAAATTCCCTCTTACACGCATCCCAAGTTCGCACCCCCTCATCCCACAACAACTTAAGATCGTCAATCAATGGTTGTAGATAAACATCAATATCATTGTCAGGCTGCTTTTGTCCAGATATCAACACTGTCAACATTATAAACTTTTGCTTCATACACAACCATGGTGGAAGATTATATGTAGTTGTAAGCACATGCCAACAACTGTATTGAGAACTCATATGCTTATGCGGATTAATGCCATCAGCTGCAATCCCAAGCCTTAAGTTTCCACATTCATTACCAAAATTAGGCCATATGCGATCAACTAGCTTCCAAGACGGTGAATCGGCAGGATGACTTAACTTCCTAACTACGACCTTTCGTTCATTTGCATGCCACGTCAAATTTTTATATGTGTCAACGCTTTGAAACATCCTCTTGAAATGTGGAATGGGTGAAAAATACCACATGACTTTATGAGGGACATTTACACATTTAGTTCCATCGTCAGTTTCCTTCCACCTCGATGCTCCGCATTTAGGACAACTTTCTTGCGCTTCATATTCTTTTCGATAAAGAATGCAGTTGTTGCGACAACAAAGTATCTTCTCATAATCCATGTCCAATGATGTTAGAGTCTTTTTCACGTTGTACATAGAATATGGCAAAACGTTATCGCTTGGTAGCATTTCCCGCAACAACTTTAATAATTCGGAAAAACTTGTGTCCGAAAGACCGTATTTCGATTTCAGGTTGTATAACTTTACCAAACTAGATAGTTTGGTAAAGTTTGTACAACCTGGATACAAAGGAGTTTCAGCATCCTCCAACAACCTCTTAAATTCACCGGGATTATCCACGAACTTGTCACAAGCATCATTCACCATGTCAATATTATTACCCACCACATCTTCATCATCCGTATTTATGTGGGTAAAATGACTTTCAATGTTATTGCTTTTGCTAATTTCACTAACTCTAGAACAATCTCCACAATATCCTTCCAATTCTTCTCCATGTAAAATCCACTTACAATAAATCGTATAAAACTCCTTAAAGTATAAATGCCCTCTCACTTCTTCAATAGTGCTAAAAAATAAATTCCCACATTCCATACAAGGACATCGAATTTTACCATCTCTATTTGCACTTTTCTTAGTAAATTCTAAAAACATTTCAAAACCCTTTTGAAATGCATCGGTTCTCCTATCCATCGGAATCCATGATTTGTCCATTTATCGATTTGAATAACAACTAATTAAAACTAATTTAAACAAGAATGATTTAAAATATAGCAATAAATAATATATTACTCACAATTTAACAAACATTTAATAATTAACAAATCAATAATAGAAAATAAATAGAGAACAAACCCTAAATAAACAATAAATATAGAGACAACGATAATTCCACAACTAATTAATATTAATATTTTACTATATTCTAAAATTAACTACAACAACATAAAATATATAATAAATAACAATACTATATGAGATTATAACATATCAAATATTTAAACAAACTAACAAATTTAATAAATGGAAAACATATATATCATTGTAGAATTTAAATGTTCATAACCTAATAATTATAAAATAATTAATTCATGAAAATAAAATTATATAACTAATTTAATTTAAATGATAATGCAATAACATAAATATTTAATGTGGTTAATTACATAAAATTACTTACTTCGATAGTGAGCTTTTTTACAATAATCAACTTCAAGCTTCAACAAATTGATGATTTAAATCTTGAATAAATGCTATTTGAATATTTTTGATCACCATGAAAAATTGAATGAAAATTATGGGAGAAATGAATTTCTTATTAACAAGTGAATTTGATTAAGAACGAAATTGAAAATATATAAGCAAAAAAAATTACAACGGCTATATTTTTGCAACGGCTATTTTTGCAACGTTAAAACCCTCCTTTCAGACACTAAATGTAAGAGCGCCACGTAGACAAATGTACACAAAATGATGTCGGTTAAAAACAAAAACTGAGGTCGAAAAAGGGAAGAATATAGACAATGGTTTCTAAAGAAACCGTCGTCTGTACTTACATCAAAGACAACGGTTCATAAGAAACCGTCTTCGTTAGTTACATCATAGACGATGGTTCCTCCAGGAACCGTAGTCTATACTCTTCAACAGACATGTGGCGTCCACGTTGCTGCCATGTGTCTTTAGAGTTTTATCAACGACGGTTAATGAAGTAACCGTCTTCTTTTTATGTGACTATAGACGACTGTTGTAAATAAAACCGTCGTTGATGTTTTCTTTATACAACGTACCATCGTATTTGTCACCCTCCAAAGTTAATAACCGTTGTCTTATTGTATCAATGTCGGCCTTCTTTTATAACCGACGTCTATATAAAAATAAAGCCATCGTCGATAGCTTCTTTCTGTAGTAATGTGAACATTAAAACATCAATTATAATCATTAACTTAAAATATCCGTTCTAATCATGGAATCAAATATTTGAAAGATTGTCATGTGTCTATGCATGCATGCACCTATCTTTACCATATTTTACAAATACATTTATCCTCATGCTTATGAATTTTAGTAATTGTGGATCACTAGTACAACATGGATTGCCATAAACTATGTATCATTAGATAAATCTGGGTAAATATTTAGTTGTAGGTCATGGAGTTTGGAGACTTTGCTTAACTAGTTTGACCATGTCGCATTTATCAATTATTAATTTTTCTTTCAACTGTCAACGGGGACATTTCCAATTCGGTCTCTCCCTCCCGGGGATTAAGACAAGGGGAGCCTTTGTCCCTATACCTTTTCATCATGTGATTTGACAAACTTATTTGCTCAGAGGAAGTTAAGGGGGGAATTCATGGAATTAAAGTTAGTCGGAAAGCTTCGGCTATCTCGCATCTCATGTATGCCAACGATTTTTTGGTTATGTGCAGAGCTAACAAGGATGAAGCTGTAGCTATCAAAAAGGGTTTCGATAAGTATTTCACACACATGGTCTGGACAGGAAATTAGCTTGGAGAAATGTAGTATCCTTTTTTCTAAATTCACTAGAAAGAAGGATCGGTTGGCTACTAGAGAGCATCTCGGATCTAAAGAAATGGCTCGGGACTCCATTTATCTTGGTAACGTATTGATGTTCAGTTGCAACAAGCCAAGATTTTAAAGCCTTTAAGGATCGTGTTAATGGCATACTCGAAGGTTGGAGCCGGCATTTTCTCTTGAAGTCTGGGAAAGCTACTCTTATCAAATCTGTAATTCAAGCTATCCTTACTTATACTATGTCCACAGATCGTGCTCCTATAGGGGTGTGTAATGATATGGATTCTATGGTGAGGAAACTTTGGTGGGGTGCTAAGCCGAATGCAAAAGGCTTTCTTGCTTTGAAGGCGTGGAATGATATCCCCAAACCTAAAAAGTTGGGAGGGTTGGGGATCCCTAGTTTCAAGGATATAAATTCAGCTCTCTTAGCAAAACTTGGTTGGAAGCTTGTCTCGGGTGCCAACTTCTTTTTGACCGAGATTCTGAAAGCCAAGTACTTAAGAGGAAAATCATTTTTCGAGGCTCGTAAAACTAGCAGCTCCTCTATGGTTTGGTAAGGAATCCTTAGTGCGAGACCTTTTCTAAGGAAATGGGTTTGTTATAAGATCGGCAACAGGCTGAATATAAATCCTTGGGTGGATTCATGGGTGGTGAATGTTCCTAATCGCTCCCCAACTTTGAGGGAATGGGTCGATGTGAGGACTTGGAGTAAGGTTATTGGTCTGAGATCGGAGGATGGGAATTCGTGGAATGAACACATTCTTAGGCAGCTATGTAATGGAGATTCAGTGGAGGCTATTCTCAAAATGCCTTGGCTGAATGACCCTAAGGAGGACCAAGCCTTTTGGATCGGGAATAACGTTGGTGTCTTTTCGGTGGGGAATTGTTTCGACATTAGTTGGAACTGTGGTGTGGCAGATTCTATTTTGTGGGATAAGCTTTGGAAATCAAAGCTTCATGACCAGCTTAAGTTCTTTATTTAAATGCTGTTTGATACGAGCATCATAGAGCCATATTCTACCATTGGAGCAAAATATGGTGATTTAAGCATGATGTTCAAGCAGGGGATAAAGGTGGTAATGATGCTCAGGAGTTGCGGAGATGAAACGCCGTAGTTTTAAAAATAAGCATTTTATAATGACAGTTTTGTAATTTTAGCTATTTTAGGATTATAATGGCAGTTTTGTAATTATTGTTATTTTTGGATTATAA
The DNA here is from genome assembly GCA_003254975.1 of Ochetophila trinervis. Taxonomy (NCBI): domain Eukaryota; kingdom Viridiplantae; phylum Streptophyta; class Magnoliopsida; order Rosales; family Rhamnaceae; genus Ochetophila; species Ochetophila trinervis. The sequence goes on from QANX01004646.1 coordinate 138,851, forward strand.
TGGCAGTTTTGTAATTATTGCTATTTTAGAAATAAAATTTATTTAGGGTTAGTTTTAAGCCTTAGGATTACTTTCCTCATTATTTTATGGTCTATATTGATTTTTAACCTAATCCTAATCTTTATAAAAAAGGGGGTTATTAGCTTGTAAAAGAACTTCGATTATTGATTATTTAGAATCTACTCTTGTTTTCAACAAAACTTGTGTGTTCTAAGTGATGATAGTTCTTCTTCTACTTGATGCATTGGGAATTGATATTCTTATCAAAGGTATTTACTTTGTGGCGAATTTCAATTTCATTATTTGCCTTTTAATGAGTGTTGCTAGATACACTTGATATCTAGAGGTGCTATATGGCAGGTTTTTACCTAGGGTTTGTTCCATATCATCTTTTGTGTTGGGATTACAGTTTCTTTAAGCTTGGGGTTCCGCATCATTTGTTCTCGAGTTCTTCCTGTTCTTCATTGTTCTTGGTGTTTTAGAGTACCAAAAAAAAATCGTATATAAAAAAAATCATAAAAAAAGGAGGAAAAAGAAGAATATGATTATATATACAAAAAAAAATTGTAGAAAAAAAATATTGAAAGTTGGAATATTGAGATTGGTTGCTTGAATATTAGGAAAGTTACTTATTCCTAATTGATTTCTGAATTTTATTATTATTCCATATTTCCTACTTTTCTAATTTATTTGTTTCCTATTCTCATAGTTTCTTATTTTCTTACTTTCCTATTCTATTTTTTTTTTGTGTCCAATTCTCATAGTTTCTTATTTTCATACTTTCATATTATAAGTTTGTTTAGTTTCCTATTCTTATTGTGTTGATTTTATAGAGAAATTATTATTTGTTTCATTACTCTTTTGTCCTTTTCTTTTGTGCCAAATTTGCTCTAGAATTGAACTTGCTTTTCTTGTTAGGTTTTAATTTTGAAATTTGCTATTTTAGTTTTATATTTTTGTTTAAGATAATTGGTTCTGAAGTGCAACTTGGTGAACAAGACTTGAGTGGTGATCATGTAAAGAGGGTAAAAGCCAAATTTGTGTGAAACACGAGGGTTTACCATTGTTGAGATAAACACGTAAGGGAGTGTGTAAGAATGTCTAAAAGAGACGGAAATGGAGTTTCTACTTCGGAAGAAGAGCAAGTGGCAACACCGGATCCAAAGCTCTTATGACAATCCTTGGAGGGTGAGTATAGAAGGATGGAAGAGAGATTGACTTCTAGGATGGAAAAAGCATTGAAATCTAGTATGGATGAGATGATGGAGCAAATGAGAGAGATGACAATGGCCATGTCCAATAATACTAGAAGGGAAGGAACACAACCTAGGAGACAAGAAATAAATGTTTCCGATGAAGAAGAGTATGAAGTCCAAACCGTAAGGAGAAGACCTAGGAGAGAGGGGCCAAGAGAAGGAAGGGATGACAACCTAAGTTCCATTAAGATGCACATTCCACCATTCAAGGGCAGAAGTGATGCCGAGGCATACTTGGAATGGAAAAAAAGGTAGAGTTAATATTTGATTGTCACAATTACTCTGAGGAGAAAAAGGTTAAACTAGCCGCAGTGGAGTTCATCGACTATGCTCTAGTTTGGTGGGAGCAACTTATACAATCAAGGAGGAGGTATAGAGAAGATCCGGTCTCAACTTGGGATGAGATGAAAAGAATTATGCGGAAGAGGTTTGTACCATCTTATTTCTATAGAGAGCTTCATCAAAAGTTACAGAGACTCACACAAGGGTCTAGATCCGTAGAGGAGTATTACAAAGAGATGGAGATGATTATGATAAGAGCCAACATTGACGAGGATAGAGAAGCTACAATGGCAAGAATTCTAAGTGGGATGAACAAAGATATTGCCAAGGTGGTGGATTGACATCCATATGTAGAGATTGAAGAAATGGTCAAGATGGCTATTAAAGTGGAAAAGCAATTGAGAAGTGAAGGGTCATCAAAAGAGTTTTCAAGCTCCAATTCAAAGTGGGGTTCCAACTTGAAGTGGAACAAGTATGACGACAAAAAGAGAGAGAAGAACATGGAGACCAAAGAGACAATTGAAGATGCATCCAAGTTCAAGGATAAGAGTGCTGATCCAACAAGAGGTACTTCTAATCCTAACACTTCTAGTACTTCTAGACATAGGAAAATAAAATGTTTTAAATGTCAAGGGTTTGGGCATATTGCTTCCGAATGACCAAATAGGAAAACTATGTTGATGAGGAGTAATTAAGTAATGTCGGAGTCTGAGTCCGATGAGGAAAGGCCACCATTAGAGTATGATTCTAGTGAGGATGAGGATGTAGAGTATCCCGTAGTTGGAGAGTTCCTAGTAATTAGGAGGGTTTTAAATTTGAAGGTGAAGGAAGAGGGGGTAGAACAAAGGGAGAATATTTTTCACACTAGATGTTTTGTGGGTGGTAAAACATGTAGTTTAATCATTGATGGGGGGTAGTTGTGCTAATGTTACTTGTACTACTTTGGTTGAGAAGTTGGGACTAGTATGTGAAAAACACCCTAACCCTTATAGGTTACAATGGTTGAATGATAGTGGGGAGATTAAGGTAAATAAGAGAGTGAAAGTTGCATTTTCTATTGGAAAGTAAAGTGATGAGGTTTTGTGTGATGTAGTACCTATGCAAGCGGGACATATTTTGTTGAGTAGACCATGGCAATCTGATAGGAGGACTATCCATGAAGGTTTTAAGAATATGTATTCTTTTGAGCATAATGGAAAGAAAGTCACATTTGCACCCTTATCTCCAAAAGATGTGTATCTTGAACAATTGAAACTATCCAAAGTTTTCCATGGGGATTTGGAAAGCGAGGCAAATAAAAGAATTGAGTGTAAAAAGGCCAAGAGTGAAAAGAATAAAAATAAAGGCCCAATGGTGAATGATTGCATTAGTAAGAAAAATAAAGAGGAAAGTGCAAGAGAGAAAAATGAAAAGAGTGAAAAGAAAAAGAATTTTTATATAAAAGAGAGAGATGTAAAAGGATCATGCTTATGCAAGAGAGCACTACTTATTGTGAAGTTTAGGGAATTTTATTTTTATGATGCTAACCTTAATCCAAATTTGTCTAGTGTTTTTGTTTCTTTCTTGAAGGAATTCCCAGAGGACATGCCCAAAGGATTACAACCAATAAGGGGCATCAAGCAAGTGATATTCGAACCATGTGATTGGGTTTGGGTACATTGGAGGAATAAAAGGTTTCATAACAAAAAGAAGTTTAAGTTGGATGCTAGATGCAATAGATCTTTTCAAGTGCTCGAAAAGATTAATGACATTGCATACAAGATTGATCTTCCAGGTGAATATAATGTGTCTACGTCATTTAATGTTTCTCATCTTTTTTTCTTTGATATAGATGTAGATTCGATGACGAATCTTTTTGAAGAGAAAAGGAATGATGCGGGCATCATAGAGCCATATTCTACCATTGGAGCAAACGATGATGATTTAAGCATGATGTTCAAGCAAGGGATGAAGGTGGTAATGATGCTCAGGAGTTGCGAAGATGAAATGACGTATTTTTAAAAATAAGCATTTTATAATGGCAGTTTTGTAATTATTGTTATTTTTGGATTTAATGGCAGTTTTGTAATTATTGCTATTTTCGAAATAAAATTTATTTAGGGTTAATTTTAAGCATTAGGATTACTTTCCTAATTATTTTATGGTCTAGATTGATTTTTAACCTAACCCTAATCTATATAAAAAAACGGGGTTATTAGCTTGTAAAAAAGAACTTTGATTATTGATTATTTAGAATCTACTCTTGTTTTCAACAAGACTTGTGTGTTCCAAGTGAGGATAGTTATTCTTCTACTTGTTGCATTGAGAATTGATCTTCTTATCAAAGGTATTTACTTTGTGGCGAGTTTCAATTTCATTCTTTGCCTTTTAATTAGTGTTGCTAGATACACTTGATATCTAGAGGTGCTATAGGGTGGGTTTTTACCTAGGGTTTATTCTATATTATCTTGTGTGTTGGGATTACAGTTTCTTTAAGCTTGGGGTTCCGCATCAGTGTTGGCTGACATTCTTCCAACAAAAGAAGTTTTGAACAAAAGAATGAGAATGGGAGACATTTCTTGCACCGTCTGTGGGATAAAACTGGAGACAACTATTCATCTTTTTCATGATTGTGTGGGGTTTAGAGCCCTTGATTTTGCTTGCAAGTGGGGGTGCAAGGTGGATAACTGGCTGTATGATTCAATCTAGGAGTTATGGAGTTGTGTCTGAAGCCCCCGATTACTTTCTTCGAAGGGAACATGACAAGTGAGTCATTTACAACTTTTGTTGCTGGCTTGTTATACTGCTTTTGGAATTACAGGAGTGAAAAGCTCTTCACTAGAAAACAACCCTTGGAGGAGGTTGTTGCGCGGCTCAACTGATCGGTGGAGGAGTTTAAGGGTGGACTAAGCTATCATCCTTTTTTTTTTCTATTCAAATGGAGGAACTTTGGAATCTTCCGATCCTTGGCAGTTGGAAAATCAATACTGATGACGCTTTTGTTGGAGGCTGGGCTGCTTTAGCTTTCATTGCTAGGGATTAATCTGGCCTTCTCATTCAAGCCTCTTCCATATGCACCAATGCTTCTTTTGCTTTTCAAGCTGAAGTGTTGGCTTTGGATTGGGCAGTGGTAGAAGCTATTAGGTAGAATTGGCATAACCTTTCTTTCTCCTTGGATGCTTTTCAAATGGTTAAAATCATCAATTTTGGGATGGAACCAAGTGGATGGAACACAAGTAACCAAGTTATGCGAATTAGGCACCATTTCATTTCGAAAAGGTGGCCTTTGGAGTGGAATGCTTGGTCATCCAATGCTTTTGTTGATCTTATGGCAAAACACACTATCTTTTGCTTGTGCTTTTTCTTTTTCTCATTGTAACTTAAACTGCATTCCTTTTGACCTTGAAGCTTTGCTTTTCTCTGATACGGCTGGATGTTAATTCCGGTTTTGTTGCCTCTTTAGAGGTTGTTTTTGTGCTTAATAGCAATCCATTTGTACCAAAAAAAATGAAGACCTTCAAATATCATAAGCAAACCTTAGGTGCCATCAATGCATGTACAGTGTTATAAACATTTCTAATCATATTTCCCAAGATTAGTAAGAAAAAGCTCATGCTCACTAGGAAACACAAAGGTATGTCATCCTGTATTAATAAAACATACATCTTGCAAGGGAAACAAATGTTGTATAGAAGGTTCTTACTTCAGTTGGCATATCTAGGGGTGTACAAAAATCCAAAAATCCGACCCAATGCAATCCAACCCAACTCACAATAAAAACTGAGTATTTTGTTCGGATGCGGATTGTAATTTCTCCAACCCAATATCATCGGATTGGGTTTGAGTTTGTTCATTAAAAATCCGATACAACCCAACCTGAGGTATATTAAAAAAAAAAAAAACTAATATTTTACCTTAATTTATTTTTATTTATTTTTAATTTGAGAGACATAATTTATTTTTATATTTAGCTGAACATAGATTTTTATAATTTGAGATTTAATTTTAATTTTTTTTTATTTTTAGTTGGACATGGATTGTTTTAGTTTGAACCATAATTTATTTTTTATTTTTAGTTGGAATGGATTGCAATTTGTATTTTGTAAGAAATTTTTTTTAGTTTATTTTCTTGCATTGTAATAGTTTATATAATTTATTTTTTTAGTATTTTTAAAAAAATAAAGAGGAAAGAATTATAATCATGATTAATATTCAATTTTTATTAAATTTTGTAAATTTGAAAAAAATGGGCAAGTTAACCTGACCAACCTAGCCAACCCAACCTGCACTTTTATGGGATGGATTGGGTTGGGTTCATCACCCTAATCAGGTTGGGTTGGATCACAACCCGAATAATCCGGCTTTGATGGGTTGAGTTGAATTTTTTTTTTTTAAATCCGACAAACCCAATCCTTGTACAGTCCTAGGCATATCCATCCACATTTTTGTATGAAAACTCTTCAATGTCAAGGAGTGAGGATAGCTATAGAAAAGAAAATATCATGACCTTAATAATTATTACAATGCAAAATATTCAAGTACGAAGGACCTTAAACATAAAAGGTAAAAAATAAGTGGTTTCAATAATTGATATGATAGTGTATGGAAGTTTTATAAAGTTATTATGTAATACAACAATTATTGGAAACAAAGCAAGACATTATAGACAACAATTAGTGACGGAGCATTTGGAGGACAAGATGGGCCATGGCCCCCAATTAAAAGAAAAGGGCATTTGGACATATGCCCACGTGGATAGGGGTTAATGAAAGATGTCCATGGTTTTAAAAAAACTGAAAAATGCCCATAAGTCATCAATTTTCATTAAAAAAAACCAAAAATACCCTCTCAATCAATTAATGCCCCCACCTATCCGATTATCATAACTTCAATGTTTAAGGTTCTTTGTTTTTGTGCTTTTCACCAAAGATAACCATTATCATTGTAAACAGACCACCTGCTGTTTTTGCGCTATGTTTAGGAAAAGAACTTGTGTTTTAAAATCTCCCTCTTGATTATCTTTGTATTTCAACACCATTTGGTTTATTTAGAGCTTCATTCTCAAAATATTTTGGGTATAAAGAAAAGCAATTGCATTGCATCTTCAATATTGACAAAGTTAATTTGCATTTCTTTCGTTACAATCATCGCTAAAGTAATTTACATTTCTTTTGTTAAAATCATTGCTAAAAAGTCATATATATTAGTTTTATGCTTTTAGTATGTGTATTTTGAAATTTATTACAATGAAAAAAATAATCTAAATGAAAAAAACAAAGAAAAACACATACTAAACAGTGTTAGCCCGAGGTTGAAGACGATGTACCCCATCTAACAAACAGGGCATACATGAAGAGTATATAAAATTGGGTGAGATACTTAACTGAAACAAATAAAGTGTTGATCCCGCTAGAAAGTAGGGGCCCCGTCCAGTTGAGTTGGAGTACTAGGTAGAGAGAAATATTTTTTTTGCCTATGACCCCGCGTAGATTAGGCGGGGCTCCCTTCTTTGTGACGGGGTCAATACTTTATGTGTTGGTTAATATTTTTAGTTGGGGTAGTATGTTATTTTATTATTATTCAACATCATTTTTTATTTTTAAATTGTTTCAATTGTAGTAAAATGGACATGATTCCAATACAAATATCTTATGATGGAAAGTGGACCAAAAATGAACAAGGTATATGGGTAGATGAAGATTAAAAAATGGAAGCTACCTACATAAGAAAGAGTTTTACACTATTGGATCTGAAGAATGAAGTGTATAAACCATTAGGTTTGGACCTACGCCAATATGATTTGAGTATGAAGTTTTTCTTTGTGATTTAATATTCCAAATGTGTCTCCATATCCTTGTGATACTTATAGACACATATCAATTTTTATTGACAAGTAAATAAGAAACTCACCCATATACAGATCTCCATTATATTTTGACCAAGTTCTGCTAGCTTAAGTTCATTTAGTGCGACAATTTAGGAGTTTCCAATGTGTGAGAACTATACATGCAAAATTTTCTTCTGGTAGTGGTAGTAACCATACCAAGGAAATGGCCGAGAACTATACATGCTCGAGTTTCTGCATATCAAGGAAATGGTCAAAACAAGTTTTTTGAAATTCTTGGAGCTGATCTAAGATTAGGTTGTTCTTGATTGTCTCAATGGCCTTGATGATATTGCCATATGAAAATTTTTTCTCTTTCAACTGTTCACTTTCATTGTGTAGGCACTTCTTAACACAATGAATAATCTATGCATAATAACATATGGTAGTTAAGCATACACATTTTCAGCTTTATTTTATTAGTTCAGTGAATATTATTCATAACAAAAAAAGCTAAAATGTTTTAAAGTGATCTGAAGTATACCCCGCCCCTATATTACCCCATCCACAGGTAGGGACCCCATTTGAAGTGGGAAGGGTAGAAGACAAAAAATGAATTTTGTTTCTACCTTGTACCCCACCCTAGTTTGGAAGGGCCTTTTACCTTTAGGCAGGGTGAATAACTGACAATGAAAGTAATATACCTAGACAAATATACTAGAAAAATATACCACACCTTTATATTACCCCTTCCACAGGTAAGGGACCCCGCCTGAAGTGGGAGGGGTCGAAGAAAAAATAATTGACATTTTTGCCTTGTACCCTGCCCCACTTGGGAATGGGCTCCCTACCTTTAGGCAGGGTAAATAACTGATAATAATGGAATAAACTCTCGAAATAACATTATGACCACCACACAAAACACCCAAAACTTTTTTTGGTTCTACCAAATCCATATGCATTTGTTTTTCAAACCATTATTACCATACAACACAAAACAACCAAATGCAATTTCTAGTCAATATCTAACTCATGTGCATTTGTTTTATACACTGATTTACACATTTACAACACGAAAATAACTAGAGAATAAGGAGAAATAAACCTTGGGTTGCTGCTCAAATTGCTGATTGGTTTCCTCAAATTAGGTTCGAGCACGCATCAATGGTCCTCCATGGCCAATGTTTGGTGGGTCCTTGAATTTCCTCTTCTTTGCGGTTGCATTCTTATTTTCTAAGGTTTTTTCGCTCTCTTTTCCCGTGACATTCTTTTTCTTTTCTTTCATGGTTGACATTTGGCTTCTCTTTGCGGGGGTTTTTTAATCCGTCATTGCCGGCGATAGACAAAAAGAGAAGAGGGGAGACGAAGAAAAGGAGGGGAGGGGTGAGAGAGATGGGATGGGGTGGAGTAAAAAAAACCTAAGAAATCATAAAAAAAAATCCCTAGAAATCGGGTGGGTGGGGCATTAATTGATTGAAAGGGTATTTTTGGTTTTTCCTCATGAAAATTGATGACTTATGGACATTTTTCAAGTTTTAAAAAACATGGGTAATTTTCATTAATCTCCTATCCATGTGGGTATCTGTCCAAATTCTCCTAAAAGAAAATTCCATATTATATATATAAATATATAATGGCCCTTCCAAAATAAACTTTTTAAAATAAAAAGGCCCATCATTTATGGTCCTTGTGCAAGTATAAGTCAGTTTTCTTATATTCGTGCTTCAGCCCAAAGCCAAAGCCCACTTAAAAATGACCCATTATGCTTATGACTCAACCACTTTCACTTTACCATTTGTTTCACTTTTATCTGTATTTCTCCTTCGCCCTTTTTGACCTCTTCCTTTTTCAACATGTTCCAACAGCTAGTCCTTCCATGGCCATAGCCCCATTATTAGATACTCTCATTTCAATTCTTTTTGTCTCTTTGGTGGGTGTCTTTCTATTGTCTTTACATTCAACTCCAAGTTAGCAAACTAAGGTATAGGGCATTATATTTTTGTTTTAGTTTCTATTTGTGTAGTTTATTTTTCTTTAATATTGTGATTTGGGAAAATCAAGAATGAAGAATGCTCAACAATAAATTTTATATGTATTCTATTTGGCTTGATGCTTTGGAAGTTGAGGTTCTACAATAGTCATTTTTTTTACGGACATATGTATTTTTTTAATTATATTACTTTAAGCATGCTTGTCATGCTTTAAATAAGTCTCTCTTGTGCCAAACTAAATTAATTTAAAACAAAAGTAATTCTAAATTAGTCATAGCAAAAATCCTTTCGTAGTTATGGAAATTATTATAAATTTAACTAGTTTTGACACTTTGGTATCCTTGATTTTAGGTTGATTGTAAAATGTGAAGGTTATTTGATTGAGATTGTGCTTATCAAAAATACATCCTTTAGCTTGATGAGGTAAGTAGCTATAAACTATTTTTACATATTGTAACATATATTTATTATGTTAAACAATTAATTCTCATTGACATGTATATGGAAGTTATTGTTATACTGTGGTTTATATGCTATGATATAATTTACATAATGCACTTAAACATACTATTTTTTGGTTAAATAACTTTCAGGTCTTTTGAAAGATGGACAATACTTTATTTTGCAAAGTCATAGTGGATAAGCGTAAAAAAATTGATTCATTTTTCAAGAGAAAAGTCAATGAGAAGGAGAAAAATGATATAGCTTCAGCCACTTCACCTCCTAAAGAACGTCATGAAAATCCAAGAATCAAGCAAGAGGAGCCACCTTCTAAGATTCCGAAAGTTACATCTTCTGAATTTGATGTTAAATCTTTAGAAAGAGGCCTAGCAAATTACCTTCCAATTTGGGAATATCCAATAAATCAAAGAGATGAAATTCGAAGGACTTACTTAAAGTGCGGACCATATTGATTGCATTAGGAAAACTATCATTTGTCTAGGAAAAATCATCCAAGAAGAAGAAGATTTCAATAGTATTCCCCCTCAAAAGATGCTACCTATTGCTTGCCTTGCTATCTTTTCAGTGAGAAGGCAAGTGGTCGTCATGGAGCAAATGCCTTCACTACAAAAGGATTTAGAAGTTGGAAAAACGTCAACAATGTTAAAAAGTATGCCTTTCTCAACCATATAGGAAAGGTTCCTAGCTCATCACACAACAATGCATTGAAGGCATGTCAAGGCTTTTTGAATCAATCTAGGCATATCAACAAGATTATTAATGAGCAGAAGTCTGATAAAAAATTGAAGAATTGATTGCGTCTTTAGACATCTATTGACACAAGCCGTTGCCTAGCATTTCAAGCTTGTGCTTTTAGAGGTCGTGATGAAACCCATAAATAAAAAAATAGGAGTAACTTTTTGGAGAAGATAAAACTCTTGGCATTAGACAATGATGAAGTTGCAAATTTTGTGCTAGAAAATGCTCCATATAATTCTAAGTATACTTCATATAAAATTCAAAAAGAGATTTTTCATATCATCTCAAGTAAGGTAAGAAACCATATCTGTGAAGAAATTGGAGATTCCAAATTTTGCATAATTGGTGATAAGCCTGTGATGAATCCAAAAGGGAGCAAATGGCTATTGTGTTGAGGTTTTTTATGTTTCCAACATTCATGGTCAAGGGTATAATGATGCTAGTAACGTGAGAGGATAATAGAATGGATTACAAACATTATTTTTGAATTGTTGTCCATATGCATATTATGTTCTTTACAGCTTGCATTAGCTGCCGCTTCTAGAAAAGTTATTCCAGTTCATCACTTGTCTTTTAAAATTTAACTATTATTATTAACATGATTATATCTTCTGGTAAGCGTCATTATGAGTTACAAGTTTGATGAAATTGCATATTTACTAGAGATTGATGAACTTCATACTGGTAAAGGGTTCAATCAAATTGGCATTATGAGCTGGAAATTTTTATTGAGGATCACATTTCTCTTCTCTTTGTAGTATACTAAATAACTTTAATCTTGTTTGTTCTATTCTCAAAAGAATTATTATTGATGGCTTAACTTATTCTCAACGTGGGGATGCTGAAGTTGCTTATATTATTTTGACTTCATTTGAATTTATATTGATCTTGCATTTGGTGAAAGAGATTACGGGGATAACATATAATCTTTCTCAAGCTTTACAAAAGCAATCTCAAGATATAATTAATGCTGCGGATTTAATCTATTCTAAAAAAGAACTTCTTTTTAACTTGAGGGAACATGGTTGTGATAATCTCTTTAGGGATGTGACATCATTTTGTGACTAACATGATATTGAAACTCTTGACTTTAGTGCTTTTTATATAGCACGGAAAATGCTCTCACCACCAAAAGGATTGCATTACAATTGGGCTTCATTTCAGAGTGGAATTTATTTTGGTTACTATAGACAAGCGATTACAAAAGTTAAATAGCACTTTTAATGATCAAGCAATGGAGTTATTAACAGTAAGCTCTTGTTTTGGTCCCTAAGAATGCTTATAAGTCTTTTGACATTGACAAAATTTGCTCTCTTGTGGACAAATATTATCTTAAGGATTTTAATGAACAAGAGAAGATCAATCTACCATATCAACTTCAGCATTTTATTTTTGATGCTCTCCATCATTTAGCTTTGAATGACTTTATCTCAATTGTGCTTATGCGTAGCAGAAACAAATAAATCTGAAGTGTACTACTTGGTTGATCAATTAATTTGCCTTATCTTAACTCTTCCAGTTTCTACAGCTACAACAAAATGATCATTTTCAGCTTGAAACTAATTAAGACAAGGTTAAGAAACAAGATGGAAGATGAATTTCTTAAAAACTTTATATTGATTTACATTGAAAAGGAAATAACTAAGATGTTTACTTGAGATTTGATTATTGATGATTTCAAAAATTTGAAAGAGCATAGAGTAGCACTTTAATTGGGGTACTTCATTATCTTCTTAACTTATATTATTTTTGGCTATGATTAGTTTGATAAACTATTTTAAATTTTATATACGATACATTTTTTGTTAGCGTGATTGAAAATATTGATTATTTTATCTTTGCAAATTTATTTATATGTTGAACTACTTTGGACTCCTTAAATTTTTAGTTCAAGCTCCACGACTGCTTGTTTCTAAATGGGTTGTGTTGGTGTTTATTGAGAACATGCACCATAATTTATTGAATTTAAGTTAGCCTCTTATTTTTTCTATTTAGAAACCACATATATCGTGTTTCCAATAAGAATGCGTTAAAAGTAAATTATACAACAAAAATTTTAATCACTATCAAATATATAAATTTAATAAACTATAATTCTTAAAATATTGCGATTCAATCCAATTAAAATTTTGAATACATAATGCATAGCTTTTAGGGCATAAGGCAATACATTTTTAATTTTTTGGCATTCTAATTGTTTAAATATTGAAGACATGTTATAATAATGTGAAATAGTATTTACTCCAGCCTACGAAGTTTAACTTGCTCGGAACACAGTTTTCTAGAATAATTTAAAAACTCATCATTCAGTTCATCAGAAACTAAATTTGGCTCATACTCACAACCTATGCCAGTTTTTCAATGCATTACATTGCTAGTATAAGCCCAAATCAATTTTCTGATAAATTAGGAGAAATTTTTAAACTTTTCTAGATAACTATGTTTCAACCAAGGTAGAATTTTGGGATTGCTAAAATTTATTACACTGGTTTATGTAATGTTTTTGGTTCTATCACATATCATCCATTGATGCACATTACACCAATTACAACCACTCTTACGGTGCAATAAATATCAACAATCTTCCATACATTATAAGATGGGTTAGCCAAATCATTCGCTTTAGTGCATATTTCTGAAGCAATGTTTTTGGCTTTAAGTAATGTATTGCTTGTTTTCAGCCTTTAAAAACAACATACACCCTTTCACAAGTCATCTCTATTGTAATGTACATATATAAATTAAAAAGCATATGTTAATAATATGAAGTTACTATAAAAGCAAGAAAACATTAATGCTATGCCAATAAAAACCACTTATTTTTTCCATATAATATAAATATCAGACAAGGACATGAATTCTAAAAGTAAAAGTGCATTACCAAAACAACACCTCACAATTAATGAAAGTTCAATATTTACTAATTTAGTTATTGTACATGTTTAATGAAGCTGTCTTAAATTTACACCAAATATACAAAGGTATTCAATGTACTTGTAAAGGGAAGTATGAAACTATCGTTTTCAACCTAGTTGACCTTCTAAAACCAGTATTTTTTTGTTCTTCCTGCACCAGTAGCAATAAAAGCATATGTTCAGATGATAACAATGAGTTAGAAATAATGGTTAACACAATTTCATCTACTGAATCACAGTACGATATCTTACCTATAACATTGAAAGATATGCTATTAGAAACAAGGATAAACATAGGTACCAAAACTATCATAATGCTCCCAAACAAAATTATTATTATTATTATTATTATATATTTTTTAAAATAAATGCTATAAAACCCCCATGATGGTGTGAAACAATACAAAAAATTATCGAAGCCACATATATGAATTACAAAAGAAGCCAACTAAGAAAATATTTTTTTTTTGGGTATTTTTTCCTTGCTATCTCTGTTAAAAGACCACCAACATATAGAAAACACATGAAAAAACTCTTCTCCACAACACCGAACCGTGAATAAATATAGAGCTAAACTTTTGTTTTATAGTTTTTAAGAAGAAAAAATCTTGTTGTATAGGATTGTTATAAAACCTAAAATGTTCTCGACCAAAAAAAAAGAAAAGGAAATTAAGCGAAGGAAAACAAAGCCTAAAATAAACCACCATTATGTATAATATTTTCTAATGAAAAATCATTTATAAAATAACTATCATTTATGAATAATTTTCAAAAAATTAGTACCCATACCTCTGATCCATGAGATAACGTTAGATTCACTTATGTTTACTTTAGGAAAATTTTGGGTTCATCTAGGATGAGCGTGAGGTTTGGTGTTTGTGAAGAAATTCACAGAGGTAGATGATAAGATAAGGTTGAGAGAGAGAGATAGAGAGAGAGAGTGAAAGAGGGTGGGTTTATTTGAAATTGGTGATTTGGTGTGCTTGGGTCTTCATAGAGAGAACAAAATAGGATGGGGTTCATCTGAAAGATAAGATAAGAAATGCACGTAGCATTTCGAGATCATTTTCTACATAAACTGAAAAAAAATAAAGAATTTTTTCAAACTTTAATTTTGGTCCATTCAAATTTCAAAATTTAAAAAATAGTGCGTTCAAATTTTCAATGGGCAATGGGTGGCTAAGAAAATTTTTGGGGACAATTTATGCATTACAACTTGAATTTTAATTTTAGGCATATTAAACATTACTAAATTTAACTTGCCAACATGCAATAATTCATTAAATTTATAGAAAGTGTAATGTATGCTAATTTTTTTTTGGCAAGTTATGGCAAACTCCCAAAGCAGTTCATTGCCATGCCACACTAATATAGGAAAATTGAATCGAGAGTTTAGAAATGGGATGGTGTTTGCCTCCTTGACTGCCAACGATATGATTGGTGAGGAATTTAATACTCTTGACGAAGCATCCAACTCCTATAAAACATAGTCGAGGATAATTAGATTTGGTTTTTGTAAATTTTACATCAAGAAGTATACTAATGGTGAAATTAGAAAACATGTTTGGGTATGTGCTAAGCAGAGTTGTAGAAGTTTAGTATGGATAACAGTAATAGACAACATGAACCAAAGGCAATAACTAGATAAAGGTGTAAGACTTTGTTCAGTGTGGTTAAGAACTGTGTGACTAGTAAATGGAATGTAACTAAATTTGTCCCGGAACATTCACATCCTTTACTTTCAATGCATGAGACACAATGTTTTTGATCTAATCGGGTTGTGGATGAACCTTGTCTTACCCAAGCTAAAGCGATGCACAATGTTGGCATTGGGCAAGTAAAATCATGGAATACATGGTTGACTAGTCCGATGGATTTGAACAAGTTGGATTCAAGCTGACTTATTTGCATAACTAGTTCACAAAAGAATGCAATATGGGCACACACATAACTGATTTAGAGACCTTGAATGCCCAATTTGTGACGAAGCTAGAGATGGATTCTAATTTATTTTTCAGGTGCACAGTTGATTATGAGAACAGACTAAGGAACATTTTTTGGGCAGACTCAATTAGATGTTCTGATTATAGTTATTTTGGTGATGTAGTGGCATTTGATGCAACTTACAAAATAAATGGTAATGAAAAGCCATTAGTAATGTTAGTGGGTGTCAATCATCACTATTTGACTATTATTTTTTGAATTGCTTTGATTATAGAAGAAACAGTTGATACTTACACATGGGTGTTGATGACATTCCTTGATGCAATGAAGAATAAGCATCCTCAGTATGTTGTCATTGATAGATAAAGCAATGCAAAAAGTATTTATGTGGTCTTTCCCAACTCCCACCATTGGTTATGTACATGACATTTAGAGGGAAATGCCTAGGAAAACTTGTAGGATGTGAATGTGGTTAGGGCCTTTACAAGTCTTATGGTTGGTGAATACACTGCATCAGAGTTTGAAGTCCATTGGAAGCGTATGGTCAACCAAACAGTAACACTTGAAACTAGAGCATTTTAGGTAGAAACATTCATGAAAGGATTTTTTTTTCGAGCTTGCGTGGCACACGGAGATGTGAGAGCATGAATGCGTTTATCAACAAATATTTGAAGGGTCAACATAAGTTATATCAGTTCATAATAACTATTGATAGGGCTGTTTGAGAATGAAGAATAAATAGGTGACATATGATGTTGACAGTAAATACAGCATTCCAGTGTTGTCTATGTCACATTCAACAGATTGAGAAACATGTAGATGAAGTGTACACGCATAGACTTTTTAAGAACATGCATGCCCAAACTATGGAGCAGGAGGCCTTAACATAGTTGACTGCATGGAGATAAACGCATATACACGCTGACAAATTTCATGCATCTTGAGCTCACTGGTTGGTGTCGTACGATTACAACCATAATGTTATAAAATACTTATGCAATTTTCGATGGCATCGAAATTCCTAGCAGCCGTGCATTTTATGTAATGAAACAGGAGAGTCTTTGAGCCATACCCGAGTCACTTATTATCAAAAGGTGGAGAAAATATGCAAATCTTGGGATAAATTGTAATGTTCATGTGCATGCATCATCGGATGACATGTCAACATCCATTCGTTACGGCTCCTTAATTGCCCATTGTAGCAAATTATGTTTGTATGGATTAAAGATCGAACAAGTATATAAGGGAGGCAACACAAGACATATTGCAGCTAACTAGTCACATTGAAGAATTGACCATGGTGCATGACCAAACAGAGTTGGTTATATGAGATATGACTGGGAAGAGACATGTTATATAGGATCTATTGGTTGCCAAAACAAAAAAAGAAGTTTATAAAGGAATGAAAGAGTCAAAAGAAAGATGTTTCAGTTTTCAAAAAGCCCCGTCATACCAAGCGAACATGTGCCAGACAAGTTAGCATGGACAAAACTGTTGCTTTTTGCACTGAACATTATAACTTGTCTTCTAGGGAGGTTAGTGAGTTTAGGGTTGAATCTTCATAAAAAATGGACATTATAAACTTGGAATTCTTGCATAACACAAGTCAATATAGTAATGACATTGATACTTTCCATACCCAACCACATGATAATACCCCCCTCTCCATATGCCTAACTGGTAACGACAATGGTGGTCTCTAGGTAATTAACTTTATTATTGGGTGTACATAAGCTTTTGTTTTAGGTACTTAACTGTATATGCTTTTGTAGCTTGATATATGTGTTCAATTGTGTTTTACACATGGTGTATGTAATATTGGTTGAATTATGTTTAGTTATGGTTATAATCCAATTAATTAGCAAAATTTGCATAAAAATAATTTTTTTAACAATGGTTACTCCCCCGTATCAAGTATGCACTAGAACCAAAGGACCCAAGGGAAATTGTATTTTCCATACCTAACAGAGCTGTGAATGGAGGAGGTTTTGGAATGCTTGAAATCATATCAAGGAAATAAGTTTAAAATGTATCTAACTTTGCATTTTGAAATTATCAAGTACAATGTATTTGATCGGGTTGGATTTTAAGTAATGGGCAATTTTCCAAATTGTTTATGAAAAGGAGCCATTATGTATTCATACAACAAGGTGGAAAATTAAGTGGACACCTTAGTAAGCTAATTGAATAACTAGGATAAAGTGGTATTCTCGATAGATTGAAGATTGGTTGCAATTACAAATAAATTGGTTACTATTTTCCTATTAATACAGTCAGTGGCATGGATTCTTAACTTCTATTTATTATCACTCATCACTAAGTAAATTTTACTAAAAAATTGTAAAAACGTACAGCACAAATGTAATATAAAATGTGAAAATAAAAAAATAATATGTAAAGAGTATGTAGTTTATTGTCAACAGGCAAGGTTAAAAATATAATATGTAAAGAAGATTCATCCCAACAATGCAAACATATTTTGGAAAGGAAATGTGAGTATGTGACTCAATCAAGATAGACCCTTAGTAATTTTTGTTCCTCTTAATTCTTCTCAGTTTAACATTGATCCAAATGATATAGCAATCTCAAGACCACATAACAAGATTTCATATAATCTTAAAAGTAAACAACATAGAAAAATACTGATTCATTAAATTATAATCTTAAAAGCATCTCCAAGTGTTTCCAACAGTCATCTCCATTTCGAAAAGCTACAAAAAGGTTGACGACGAGAAGATTAGCAGATTAGAAATATAAGAAAACAAAAATGGTAAAGGAACTTACATATGAGATGTCAAAGTTATTCAAACCACATAACAAGACACTGACTACACACTGAATACAACTATCAAAAGAGCATATACACAATTGTACCAAGTAAAAAGTATATAGTGTTGCCATATATGCAGAAATTATTTGAATCAAAGAGTGAGCAAAATTTAATTGAAGCAAGCAATTGAATAAAATAAACAAATGGAGGGAATAAGCAATAAATGCAATTACTATTGCACAAAATTTCTATCTCATTAGCATATTTTACATGTAAGGTACATTGTCTGTTTATAAAAACTGAGCTAAACTGCCATTCTACAATACTTAACCAAATGGTAAAACATGTCTCAACATATGAGTACAAAGCTTGCTACTTCTTGCTACCTTATGCCACTTCCTACTTAATTTTCTTTATAGCTAAGAAACCCAAAATACTATCCAATCACATGAAGTTATTGCTCTCCTAAGTAACCGCTCTTTCTCTAGTGCAATTGTCAACACATTCGGCCATTAAATGATTTCTTGCTAGCTAAGGTTTCTCCATTCACCAAAATTACAAATGTCCACTTTTTATTTTACTTTTTAACATCCCCTCTTAATTTGTAATTTTGGTGATGGTCTTAAAGTTGTGTAGCTTTTCTATTGTTGTTGGCTTTGTAAATGTATTTGCTAGTTGCACATTTGTGTTGACAAATTCAAGTTGAAGTTCTTCTTCTTCAATCAAATATTTGATGAAGTGGTGTCGAATTTCTACATGCTTAGCCTTGCTGTGAAATACTGAATTTTTTGTCATTGCTATTGCTGATATGTTGTCGCATCTGATAATTGTTAGAGCGGTTTTTTTATGTTGCATATAGAATAAAAACCTTCTTAGCCATACTGCTTTACAAGCTGCATTTATGGCTTAAATATATTATGCTTGTGCGAAAGATAATGCTATTGTCTACTACTGTCCTTTGCTTCGTTGATCACCAAGAAATTTGTTTTGTACCCAAACATAACAAATATCCAATGAGCTTGTTGTCAGCTTCCTTGACATATTTGATTCCAAAGTTTTTGGTTCCTTGCAAGTAGCAAATAGTTCTTTTTTTTTGTAGTGGAGTGATATTTACTTGGCTCATGCATGAATCTGAAAACAAAACTAACAGCAAATACGATATATGGCATTGTATTTGTCAAATAAATAGGACATCCAACTAGATTTTTGTAGATTATGGCATCCACTTTCGCTGCACCACCATCTTTTCGCAACTTTTCATTTAATGCCATGGGTGTAGACACTGATTTGTAGTCATTCATGTCAAATAGCTTAAGAATGTCATTTAAATATTTTTCTTGAGAAATAAATATTTTTCCTTTTATTTGTTGAGCTTGGATGCCAAGAAAATATTTCATGAGGCTAAGATCTGTCATCTCATATTCTTTCATCTTTGCCATTTTGATTTCTTCCACCTTTTTTTATTAGTACCAATAAAAATGAGATCCTCAACATATAAGTAGACAATGAGAACATTTTGTGTACCATCCTTTTTGACATATAGACTTTGCTGAAATCCATTTTGACAGAAGTATGAATCAATTTTTTTGCTCCAGGCTCATGGTGCTTGCTCTAATCCATATAATGCCTTTTTTAATCACATAACTTGCTTTCTTTTACTTTGAAGGTGTAATAAGGTTGCTCCACATATACTTTTTATTTAAGTTCTCCATTTAGAAAAGTCGATTTGACATCCAGTTGATAGACTAGCACCTCCATCTGAGGAGCTAATGCTAGAACTATTTTGATAGTTTCCATTTGAGCAACTGGTGCAAATGTCTCGTTTGAGTTCAATCCTAGTTGGTGTGAACAACCTTTGGTGACTAGTTGTGCTTTGTGCTTCTAGGTTGTTCCATCTTCTTTGTAATTTGTTTTGTAAAACCATTTAATACCAACAACATCTTTTTCATCAGGCAGATCCACCAGCTCCCATGTGCTGTTTTTCTCAATTGTTGCAATTTATTCATTCATTGCTTTTATCCATATATCTTTGCTTTTTCAAAATTTTGTGGTTCACATGCAAAAAATGTAATGTTAGAAGTTTCATAATTTTTTGAGGGAGCGTACCTTTCTTGGCAGTGGTGATTCAACAATTGGAGATGTATCTAATATTTGGGTTGGACCTGGAGATTTTTGTCGACTTGTGCTTGGATAAAATATTTTGACTGGTTGAGCATCTGAGTTTGCACGGGTAAAAAATTGTTCAAATATTTTTGCTCATTCTTTTGGACTAATTTCTCAATTCCATGCTCCATATTCATCAAAAATAACATTTCTAGAAATTACCAATTTATTTGTTTTTAGACTAAATAACCAGTAACCTTTTGATTCACTGCTATATCCAATGAAGATATATTTTTGTCATTTTTCATCAAATTTTTGTCTATAATGTGGGGTAATGAGCATAAGCAATGCAACCAAATACTTTTAGAAGTTGTACTTGAGGCTTCTGCTTGTATCATGCTTCATATGGAGTTTTGTTCATGACTGCTTTTGTTGGAGACATGTTTAGGTTGTATACTGAAGTATTAACTGCTTTTGCCCATTAATCATTTGAAAGACCATTCTACTTCAGCATACTTCTAGAAATTTTTGCTATCATTCTGTTCTTACGTTCTGCTACACCATTTTGTTGTAGACTGTGGCAAACTGTAAGTTGTCTTTGAACTATATGCTTCTTGTAAAACTCCATAAAAAGGTTTTGAAATAAATTCTCCCCCACGATCCATTTGGAGTGTTTTTAAAGGCTTTCCAGCTTAATGTTGTTGTATAATTAACTCGCAAGTGCACGAATCAACAAGTAATAAAGTGGAGTTCTAAGAGAATTCCGGGGAATAATGTCTATAGTTATTGAAATTAAATAAACTGTAAATTAAACTTTGAAAATTAAAAGAGAGTTTGTTTGATTGTTCTGTGTATCCAAGCATGAATTTAAAAGCAAAGCAATATTAAAAACAAGAACAAGGCAGCAAGTACAATGTAACAGATTTTAAGAAACAAGGATTATCATTTCACCACTAATACTCCCATTTAGCCCTAATGCATTGTAGATTCATAGGTTAACTCCCTTTATCCACATATGACTAGAAATTGATTTCTTAAGGCATTTTAATCTAGCAAGCACAACGTGTTTAATTACTTCTAATCTAAACACGGAAATTTAAGCCCTAAGACATGAAAACCCAATAAATCGTGTTAAAGTTGTCACTACGGCATGCAATATTTCTATAACGATGTATTTTATTGCCCATCCATATCTATACTCCTTATTTCTAAGCCAATATAAATACCTAATCAATCCACCTTTTCATGGAAGCATTAAGAACTACAATAAAATATTAACCTTAAACATGAATCAAATTTAAAAATGCATTAGAAACTAAATAGTCATAAAAGGGTTACTTCATAATCCTTATAGAAAAATTAGCTACACATCATCTCAAAATTATCCATGCAATAAATAAAAGACAACATAGTTTAAATAACAAAGAAAATAAGAGAAAAGAAAAAAAATCTAGATTTATGACTGCTGGAAATTGGTTCTTCAATCATCTCTTCTTAGCTTCTTCAAACTATGATCAAAGCCACAAGGTGACTCCTCCAAAGGCTGGCCGAATCTCCTAGGACTTCTCTTTGTGTAGCACAACTTTGCTCTCTTAAAAACTGAATAATAAATCTAACTAAATACCTATGTTGCTGTGAGAATGGGGAGGAAAAGAAAGGGAAAAATGTGGCTGGAGAGGGAAGAAGACTGCTGTAGCCGTGAGGGCTAGTGAATTGTGTAAATGCTCATTTTTTTTACTCTCAAGGTAGCAATCAATTCATAGGATAGGTTTAAGAGTGGTTTAACCCTAGGGTATCTCTAAAACCTAGAGATTATAGGAGATACAATATTACATAATCTCAATCTCCATAAATTCTCTAAATGGCCAGCCACCTTAAGGACATAGAGGTATTTTGTGCCTCATGTTCACACTAGAGATAAGGAAACATTCCTTATCCCTCTAGGAATAAAAATCAATCTTTAATTCCTTTTTCTTTTATCCTAAATATTATTCCAATAATTAAATTAGAATAATCTGACCTCTCATGTGGCATATGATGTGGCAAATTCGGACACATGGTTGGTGTGTGGTGACATGGCAGTTCAATCACAAATGTAGTCCAAATAAGCAAGGAACTTTCCTTTTTTATCTTCAATGACCGTCAGGCAGATTCCAAGTAGACTTTTGGTAACCAAATGAACTCTGAATCCACTTATTATTGTGGAAAAAGTTAGGTATATGTATTAGCTTTCCAGGAATATCTTTTTTGCACAAATTGGACATCAGGAAGGCACTCAAATTCCAATTTTCCCGAGATGGTGTAAATCTGCTGCAACTGTTGGAAATAGTGATTTTGTAAATCAAACTGGCACTTATTGGTCTAACCAATTGAAATGAAACTTTTCAGAATTGAGGTATAGTAAATCAGGAATCATTTTCAACTGGAATTGCATAAAACCTCAAAGTGTAGCTCCATATATGATTTTCTCAGTAAAGGTTGCGCAGAAACACAGTAATTCCGGCTTTAGTCTTTCTTTTATTGAAAACATAAAAATACAATAATTAAGTACTTTTCATTATCATTTAATTATAAACTAGATTAAATTAAATATAAAAAATGGCATAAAAATATTAACATTTTATGCCTATCACTTAACTTTCTGCAAACACCTTGAATTGTTGGAAGACTGAAAATGCTTCTGAATTTTCTTTAAGAAAATATATCCACATATATGAGTGTAGTCATCAACAAACACGAGAAAATATCTTCTTCCATTAAGTGATGGAGTTCCAGATGGCCCAAAAGTATCTACAGGTACCAACTCTAGCGGTGCTTTTGCTCTCCAAGTACTTTTGGAAATGGCAATCTATGCATTTTTCCATAAAATATTACTTTATCTATATGGGCAATAGGAGGTAGGCCTAAAACCATAATTTTATATTTCAATAATTTAAGGCCTTTGTAATTCAAATGTCTATATCTTAGATAAATAAATATGACTAATCCATTTTTTCACTTAGAAAAGTGATTTTTTCATCATGTGGCACTGAAAGAGGAAAAACATTATTTTGATTTATTTTTATTTTGCCACTATGATATTTTTATCGTTATTGAAAGTTGTGCTTTCATTTCCATCAAAAGTCACAGAATAATTTTTTTGCAATAACAGGTCAACACTTAAATGATTTGATGTCAAGCCAAGAACATAAAGCAAATCATAGATGAGTTTAGAATGACCTCCTTTGGAGTTCAGTGCTATTACTCATTTTCCTTTGATTTCATGAAATTTTCCATCTCCAAGCTTTACTTCTGATGAGAAGTTCTCATCCATCCTTACAAAGAATTGTTGATTTCCTGTCATATGACTACTACAGTCTGCAGCCATTATCCAAATACCATGTATTTTTTTTTGTTCTTGTTCAACAGACATGCATAATAAAATACTTGATCTCCTTCAATTTTTTTTAGAATAGTTAACTTTATTCTTTTCTTGCATGTCTTTACACAAGCAATATCTTTGTAAATGATTAGAGATTTAGCATTTCATGCATCTAAAACAAAAATCCTTTGATTCATGCCCATGTTTTTTGCATATAATGCAATATAATTTAGAAATACCTGGGAAATTTTTTTGATTGTAATTGCTCTTTCTTCTTTTGCCTTGACCTAGATGACCTTGTCCTCTTCTAGTAAAGCCTCCTCTTTTTGTTAACTGATTGCTATGGTTGCAAAATGTTTTTCTATAATATTGCAGTTGGATTTGAATGCTTGGTCGACAAGTTGAGTGGAAAATCTGCTCATTCTTTTTTCATGTGCTTCCAGAGATCCAAATAATTGATCCAAAGTATAAGTTTTTAAATCGTTGGATTCTTCTACTGCTGCAACCACATGCTCAAATTTGTCTGGCAAACATCTTAATATTTTTTCTACGACTTTTTGGTTAGAAATAGTATCTCCATACCTTCTAATTTGATTAACTATTCTATATACTCTTGAAGAGAATTTTTGAATAGTTTCATTCTTATTCATGGATAAATTATCAAATTCTCTCCAAACTGATTGAAGTTTAATGGAGATTACCTTTTCATAGCCACCAAATTGCTGCTTCAATATTTCCCATGCAACTTTAGATTTTGTTGCATTTGATATTCTTGGAAAAATTGATATGCTGATTCCTTGTTGAATAAATGGTAGTCCCCGTGCATCTCTTTGAATATTTTCTTTATACTCTTTTTTTTTATTCTGGCTTCTAAGATTGCAATTCCTCTGGAATTTTTGGTTCATCATAGCCTCCTTCAATTATATCTCAAAAATCTTGTGAGATGAAAAGAGTTTTTATTTGAATACACCAAAATTCATAATTATCACCGGTGAAGATTGGAATCAGATTTTGGGCATAACTGAAAGTAGACTAGGTATTGGCTGACATGGCTATTTTATGGAAGGATTAAAACCAAAGCTCTAATATAAATTTGTTGGGATATATGCAAAAATTATTTGAATCAAAGAGTGGACAAAAGCTAATTGAAACAAGCAATTGAATAAAATAAGCAAGTGAAAGTAGAATGGGTATTGGCTGACATGGCTATTTTATGGAAGGATTAAAACCAAAGCTTTGATATAAATTTGTTGGGATATATGCAAAAATTATTTGAATCAAAGAGTGGACAAAAGCTAATTGAAGCAAGCAATTGAATAAAATAAACAAGTGGAGGGAAGAAGTGTAATAGTAATTGCACAAAATTTCTATCTCATTAGCATATCTTACATGCAAGATACATTGTCTATTTATAAGAATTGAGCTAAACCACCATTCTAGAATACTTAACCAATTGGTAAAACAAGTGTCAACATATAAGTACAAAGCTTGCCTCTTTTTTTTACCTTATGCCACCTCTTACATAATTTTCTTTATAGCTAAGAAATCGAAAATACTATTCAATTACATGGAGTTACCATTCTCCTAAGTAACTGCCCATTCTCTAATGCAATTGTCAACTCATTTGGCCATTAAATGATTTCTTGCTAGATAAGTTGCCACCATTCACCAAAATTACAAATTACCATTTTTTATTTTACTTTTTAACACATACAATCTTCAGAAGACATAGTCAATTTCATATGTTCAGATTACTATCCAAATAATTGTCCCCACCTCATTTTTGCTTCCTTCTAATTGTCTATTTCTGAAATGCTGCAATAGATTTTTCAGGCTTCGGATGCGACGTATCAACACGGTTTTCCACATCTTTAAAATGTTTTTGTCAAGCTTGTATTAACTCACCAAGTTTGGTATTATGGTTCTCAAACAAGAGATCCATACCGTCCAACATCTTTTCATCTATTTTTAATTAACAAAGACATGTGAGCAAAAAAATTAAAATGTTAGATAATTTGTCAAATAAAATATATGGTTGTAATACCATTAAATTGTTGAATCTAAAGGACTCCATATACTTGATTACATATAGGCCTCAATCAAACTCATTGAATTGTGTGGTGATATTGTATGGTTTTTGAAAGAGCTATGTTTGCAAACAGACTACTACATTTAAACACTTGATGAATCTCTCTAGCTAGCACAATATCTAACATTTTCAGCTGACAATATAACCCAAAGAGATGAGAAACTGAAAGCAATGCTTTAAAATTCTTTGTCTTCAATATGTATAGACTTAGCTACCCATAAAATAGTTAATCAAAAATAGTAAAAGGATAAGAAATTTTGTTTAACTTACCAAATAATAAGTTGCAGTCTTTTGCTTGCGGTTACATCTTACAGATGGGAGCTAATCCCATATTTTTGCTGCAGCCTCTTTGACGTACACAACTAGTAAATACCAGTGCTGCTCATTGTTGTTCATGGAGATGTAGATCTATAACAAAATACGATGTGAACTCAAAATACACAATTTGCAATGAGAATAGCAATGTATAAAATAATAACAATTAAAAAACAATGATTGAAAATGGAGTATAGAATCATCAGTCATAAGATTTTTGAGTATTGAGTTAAAAACAATGATTGAAAATGGAGTATATAATCATCAATCATAAGATTTTCGAGTATTGAGTTACACTAAGTTTTAATATATGGATGCATGACCACTAGCCTTCGTAATCAAGTGATACCATATTTTCTCTTATTGAAGCAAATAGTTTGGTTTCTACCTAGGCAGAATCATATAACTCATAAAGGAAAGACCTTTAATGTTTAAAATGTTTTTTTTTTTGAAGCTGATGGATAAAACTCTTCTCTATAAGTGTTGCCGAAAAGCTTATTATGTTAGGCCTCTCGCTCCTTTATCTAATTTATGTCTTAAAACTTTTTATACTGAATATAATCATTTATTGTTGGGATTTGTATAGGTAGGTCTTAGAATATCTCTAGGATTTGTTTAGAAGATGAATCTATATTAGAAAATAGAAATTCAACCATGTGAACTATTAATTGTGCATAGGCCTTTTACTTTTGTTTCCACAATTAGTGTTGTCCATCTAGCTCCATATGGAGTATCCATTTTAGACACATAAATCGATTTTGAAGGAATTTTTAAAGTAGCTATTGTGAAATAAGCACATTGCTTTAGTGTTAAAGGTGAAAATTGTACCAAATATGCCTTCTAGTTAATAATTATTAGACAAAAAATTTCCTATTATTTGCCCATGCAGTGAAGCTTTGATCAATATTACTAAATTTTTGTATCAATTAAGTTTCCCACAGTATTTGACAAACAATTTTCAATTATTTGACCATGCAGCAAAATCTGAATCCATGGTCTTCTTCTCCAATACCTTTTGATAATAAATTAAGAACAACCAAAAGATAGAATATAAGAATGGTTTTATGCTCATAAAATTTCAAATACGTCCATCAATTATGCTATTTGCATACCTAAAAAGTAGGCATTAGAAACCACAAATGAGCTTCTTTTGGCTTGTTCTTGGCTCTTTCTTGATATGTCAAAAATCCCACCGCTAGATCAAGTACGATAACAAATAGTATATAACATTTGTTACTGTGAACCGAACTAAATTTATAGCTAATCAAAAGGATAATTAAAAGAATAAGATATATCTTACATTTGTATTGTACCATTCACCCAAAGCTAACTTCATAATATCAGCTTGAATAAGATACAGAAACTTGGCCTGAACAATGATCTCACTAAAAGAAAAAATACAAAACATACAAGAAAGCAGTTTCATGTATTCTACAAAACCAATATTCCAAGGTAATTATCAAAGTGTTTTCACCAACAAACATGTATAACCCATACCTTGGTTTGAGACTTTTATCGAAGTAGTAGTCTAGTAGTTTGTAGCTTGAATCTGGAAAATCGCTATGTATGTCAAACGTTCCAACTTTGATAACATGCCCTTTACTGACACCACGAGCACTAGCTGCGAAGCCACCCTACATAGGAAAAACATTCATTTGAGACAAGTTGCCTAAACCCTAAAAATAGCATACCATTACAACAAGGAAAGCCAATAGAATTGTCATACACCAGCACGTGCGATGTGATATGCTAAATTGCTTAATTGGTGGCCAAATTGTTCTTCAAATGATGACGAATATTGTAACATTATCAGATGGGTGTGCATTCTTCAATTCCTCATCATCTATTGAGAGCGTGTGGATGGCAGGATCACAATCGTCTTGCATATGAGTTTTCTTGGCAATTTTAGGCGACGTTTTCGCAATAGCAGAATGTTCCAAATGTGACTTTCTTTCAAGTCTTCCACTATTAACTGAAGGTCCCACATGTCCTACAGGTGATTTTCCTTTTCCTACTCTGATCAGACTATCTCTCTAAATGCTTTTTTCGGTGAAGCAACAGTCTGAGCTAATGATACCATATCATTTCATACATCAACCTTCAAACTTGCAAGCTCATTCTTCATTTCCCTTCTGAAACTTGCAAACTTTCCGCTTATAAGTCTCACCTTCTGGGTTAGCACAAATATTTTATTAGACACATCTTTCGTATTTTAGCTTTCTAATGGAATCTTTAGACTCAAATATATTGTATGGACCCGAAGAACATGTTCTTCATCATTTTCTGCCTCCACTGTTTATAAAAATAAAAGAGAAAACATGTTTATGAAAAGTTATTACATCATAACAACTACAACATCATTTAATTAAGTGAGTTGTTCTATCTTACCATATTTGAAGGTTGAACATTTAAATTTTTTCAGCAGCTTTTTGAATTTTCTCCTCTTGCACATACTGCAGATGTGTTTCTCTAAACAATTTATTTTTCCACCCATGAAACATCCATGTAAAACAACTAGTGACATAAATAAGCCCATGGAAAAGATAGTCAAACAATATTATATACTAAGTGTTATGGGGGATTTTTATTATTCATAAGCCCAACTTATATCAAGGTAATAAATGCCTAAATGATTTAATGGCCCAAGTTATTTAATTTACACCAAGCCCAAGACCATTGGATGACTTGCCACATGCCCTTCATCTATCAAGTAGGGTTAATCTATAATAAATCAGGGCCATTGATTCTAGGTATATATGGGAAATGATAGTGAAAATAAAGAATAAGTCTTCTTCATGCCTCCCAAGGCTAGAGAGAGATAGGAATTTTTCCTCTTTAATTTCCTTTCCCGGGAAACCCCTAATTTGACCAATTTTGACCACCAAAATACGAAAACACTAGTCATTCTCTTCTTCTTTTCGAAAAGCACATAAAGAACCCCAAAAACACTTGCTTCCTCCTCCATTTTTTCTTCTTAACCATTTTTCTTCAACCATTTAATATTAAGGAGATAATATTTTCACATGAGAATGTCTACTAACTTTACCATCTTAAGGGAAACGCCGGCCACCCCGCCGATGCCTCTTTAACCGGTTATTTTTCTTCGTTTTGCAGATTTGAAGTGCTTAATCCATGAAGTGAAGACAAATCCCAAAAACTCGCTACAACACTAAGTAAACATATATAATATATGTAAACCATACTTTTTCTAACCTGTAGCACCAACAAGCATCTAAAATGAACTAGAGATTATAATTTTTGCACTTTCGGATACCTGCAGCAATATGGTCAAAAGTCCACATCACCCATTTTTGTCCAATTGAATTGGCATTCTCAAATCTATTTAGATCCTTACATTTGATAAACACTGAAGAGGTGGGACTCAAAATTGTTCCCATCAAGAACAGAGTGAATAACATTTAAAGTCATCCTCATTCACTTCTTTATTGGTCAATATATGGTGCAGGACAGCAATGGGTATCTATCCTTTACCCAATTTTTATTTCCTTCATCTCTTTCAATGCCTCTACATCATTAGTATCATCACATGCACTTTTATCATCCGGCAGCCCCATCAACTTCTCTACAGCTTTTGAAGCGATAGGGTAGACCGTCCAGTGCGATTCTATGGTATGCCTAAAAGAGTTAAACTGATCCACGAACCACAACACCAACTTTATATCAATTAGACACATTTTAAGATGAATGAGGGAACCAAAGCCAATTTCTTCCACCGTTTTATTTTCTTTCTCCTTGAAATTGTATGCTACACAACACACATTTTGGGCTGCATATTCTCTTTGCCTCCAAGACCTTTCCACTTGAATATAAAGTTACAATAAATCAAGCTTTCACAATTAGTTACCTCTTTATTGATTTTATCGCAGCTGCTTTGCTTGATCACCGTGCCTCGACTCTTACTACAAAAACAACAAATTAAATAAAATTTTTGAAATTTTGAAACACTTGTTGCATTTTCACATCTTTTGTTTCACCTGCATGTAGACAATTTTTAATACTGCATAAGTATATTTATACTCACAAATAATTAAATCACAGATTAAATTTTCATTTTTGATTCCCTTTGTTTGTATCGGGCGGTCCTTCATTAGACATGTCTACCATGCCATGGTGGTCATTTGAAGGCTACAGTGTGACACAACAAGAATGCATAGTAAGAAATTATGTAAGCTAAAGGAAAGTAAACTAGTAATTCAAAACAGGTACTCATACATTGTTCTTATTCAAGCACTTTTATTTAAATACAAGAAGGAATTTATTTTCTTAAGAAGTTTTTCTTTTTTGTTTTGGTTAAAATAATATCCACAAGTTCTAATGAACTAAATTGCTTCTATCACTATGCATAAGTAAGATAGCTAGTAACTTCAATATGTGTTTAGTTTATTTATAAGCATAGTTCCATGCAGATTGAATTCATGGAGTGAATGCACAAACCTTTGAAGTGCTCAAACAATTTCCATTTTCTGAGATCCATTTGTACTCAATCTTCAATCTTTAAACTAAATATCATATGTATTCGAAAGAATGTCCAAAATCAAATTATCTTCAATCATCTTCCTTTCAGCCCAAAGTTTGAAAAGGTCAACATCTTGATACAGCAGTCCATACATTTGAAATGTTAAAGCTTAGTGATGACTGGATTAAAGAAATTTGCAAGAAACTTTTTGAGACTAAAATGTGAATATTTTGAGAAAAAGGAAAAATAATCAATTAATAATATTAAAGATTCAAATAAAGCAACTAAAGAAATGAGTAGAAAGAACAAATATTACCAACTTGAATTGTAAATTTTATTTACATCATGACACAACCATGGTAGGCTATGTACACAAATGACAAACCATTTGGAATATAAGAATTAAAGCACATATGCACTAAGTATATTCATATGAAAAATCTGATCATCTACACAAGTTTCCTCATATCATCTCCTCTCTTTATAGAAAACATGACATTTTTAATGGCAAAAGATTTGATACATAGAAGAGGATGAGAAATCATCGAATAAAATCAAAATGTCTAAACTAATTATACTAAATTTCAACCTTCAAACTCAAAAGATTATGAAAAGTAAGATATATTCTTAAACTATTTTAATGTAGTTGCTCAAAAAGAAACACAAAACTTAACTATTATGACATAGAATTAGCACATCTTGACTCATGTCGTAGAAAAGTTGCTCATTTCCTTCCAACTATATCATTCGCAACAAAACCATATTCCATATAAACAAAGAATATTCCCTTTGTAACCATTCAAAACCCCTTATAATTACTAATACCCAAAGATAAACAAGATTGGGAAATGCCCACAAAGTCCTAGCTTCCTTTAGTAACCAAGAACAACCTGGCAGCCAATTCATAATGTGATAGGCATAAAAAGTTAATGTTTCTATGCTATATTTTATATTGGATTTTAGTTAGTTTGGAATTAATTGTTAATAAAAAGTACTGAATTATTATAGTTTTCTATTTTTAGAGAAAGAAAGGCAAATGCTGGAATTTACTGTATTTCTGCACAATCTTTACTGAAAAAATCATATCTAAAGCTACACTTAAAGGTTTTGTGAGATTCCAATTTCAATTAATTCCTAATTCATAAAGCTTCAATCCTGTAAATTTTCATTGCAATTGGATTGGCCAATCAGTACCAGTTTGATTTACAAGATCAACATTTTCAACAGCTGTGGTAGACTTACATTCTCTTGGAAAAATTGGAAATTGAATGCCTTCCTGATGTTCATTTTGTGCTATCAAGATATTCCTGAAAAGATAAGACATAAATCTAATATTTTCAAATAGAATCAGGGAATTCAGAGTTTATTTGGTCATCCAAAGTGTACTTGGAATCTACCTGACGTACATTGAAGATATAAAAGGAAAGTGTCTTTGCCTACTACGATGACACCTATGCATGGACTACCACATCATGACTCTCCACCCAGGTGTACAATTAGTGCCACATCATATGCCACATAGGAGGTCAAATTATTCTAGTTATATTAATTGGAATAATATTTAGAAATTAGAATTAGAGATAAATTTGATTCCTAAAGAGAATTGGAATGTTGCCTTATCTTAGTGTGAATGAGAGGCACCAATGACCTAAATAACCTTAGATGGCCGGCCATATGGAGGAATTATGGGAGATTTAATTATGATAATATATTATTTCCTATTAGATTGGAATAATATCTAGGGTTAGAGAATAACTCTAGGGTTTTTCCTAGTTTAACTAGTATAGGATATCCTATAAATACCATGCACCTTGAAGCATTATAAATTCACTCACCATTCAGCCACACACCATTCGGCTACACAGCCATTCCGCCGTTCACCATTTAGCCATTCTCACGGAAATGAGGTATAGAGTTTTAGGTTTTTATTTGAGTTTTTGAGGGTTTCTACGTAGAAGATTTCAGCTGCACTAGTTCTTGATCAAGGAGGATTTTTAGCCAGTACTTATGGAGGATCTTAACCTTGTTCTTGAAGCATATTTTGGAGAAGCAAGAGTAGGAAGATTGGAGACTAAATTCGGCAGCTATCAACTATTGGATTTGTTTCTCTATTCTCAATTATTTTTGTTATTTGATTTATGTTTTCTTTAGAATATTTGATGGCTATTCTTAAAGATATGTATAACTAATTTTCTAGAAGGATTATGATGTAGCCCTATTATGATTTTTTGGTTTTTAATGCATGTTTGATTTTGATTCATATTCATGGTTAATATTTCATCGTAGTTCTTAATGCTTCCATTAAAATGTGGATAGATCTAGTATTATATTGGCTTAGGAATAAGGGATATAATATGGATGGACAATAAAATACATGGTTATAGGAATATTGCATGCCTTAGTGAAAACTTTGACAAAAGCTTATTAGGTTTGCATGTCTTAGGGCTTAAATTTCGGTATTTAGATTAAGAACAATTAAATACATTGTGCTTGCTAGATTAGAATGAATTGAGGAATCAACTTCTAGTCACTTTTGGTCAAATGTGGGTTAACTTTATGAATCTATCATGCATTAGAGTTAAATAAGAATAATAGTGGTGAAGTCATAATCCTTGTTTCATCTCTTGCTACCGTGACTTGCTTTTATAATTGCTTTCTTTTAATTATTGCTTTGCTACTCAACATCAATCAAACAACCAAACAAACAAACTTCTTTCACTTTTATTAATTTGATTAACAATTGATTTATTATCAAGATTAGGGATATTATTCCATGTGGGATAGATATCGGTTTTCTCATAAAAACTACTTTATTACTTGTTGATTCATGCACTTGCGAGTTATCAATTTTGACCACAACATAATCCAGTAAAAGTCAATAGTTGATTCACTTTTTCTTTTCTTTTCTACACATCACAAATCAATGTAGAGACAAGCAAGCATATGGTCCTGTTATTTGTAACAGTTTGGAAGTATTTAGCTTAAATTGCACCATAAGCTAAACAAACTCTTCAATCTTTGTTGGTACACTAGTTTTCCAAATTATATAAGAATGTTACTACTAAGCAATGAGAGTTATCAATCGAGAAATTGAAATAGCACAATAACAGAATATGGAAAATAGCTATTTGGATGAAGTGGTTTAAAGTCTATTCAATTACCTATATATGCGTTCTTAGGTTTCTAATCTCTAAGTCTTAATTATACTGCCAATTTCTGGAACACAGGGGTATTAAAAAAGAGGACAAAATTACTCCCATCTTCAGTGTAAACATATAGAGAAGATAAATTAATTACGCCACAAGAAATTTGGCTCAAGTTTTCAAATTTTGCTTAGATTTTCAAAATAAACGTTAGAATTATGTCTTCTTATGCTGGTAAAACCATATTTGATTATCCAAATACCCCATACCCACTTTTTTTTTTTTTTGGTTAGAACTAGAAAGAAGAATCACAAGTTTTAAAAACCCATATATAGTTCCTTCTAGACGAATCTGAAGTAGCCAAAATGAAGTCTTCTACAACCCGCAAAAGAAAACCAAAACACACACCAAAAACCCCCAAACTCTATGCCAATATATTTACATCCCAACCTCTGTAGAGCCAAAATATACAGAATTGCAAGCTTGTATCCATCAATCAATCAAGCAAAAATACTCAAGAAAAACCTAAAAATTATGCCTCTAAAGTAATTGCAATTATAAATTAAAAAAATAAGAAATTATTAAAAAAAATTAAGAATCAGAACTTTGTAAACACAGCTTTTAGTGAAACCTCAATTTATCATGCATAGATCTTGCAAACTAAGCAAGTCGTCGGTTTGGTAGTCATCACCATTGTCGATAATCTTGTCAACATGTCATGCACAATATTGCTCAAAAGGAATTTATATTGCTGTTAGTTTCAACCCATTTCTTAGCCAACATTACCGCGCTGTTTTGGACCACATATTAATTTTGCTTAGAGAATTAATATTTATTTAAGTTTGATTTTGGAAAAAGCAATTGTCCCACATTGTTTGGGAATGAGTGTGCATTGGATTTTCACAAGTATAAATGAGTTGGTATTGAAATTAGAATTAGAGCAGTCCCACATCGAAACTAAACAAGTCTTCTGAGAAATTCTTTACTTATAAATTCAAGCTTCTTCAACTTTGAGAGAGAGAGGGCCTGCATCAACACACAACTACAACATAGACTACTTAGTTTATTCTCGTTATAATTTACTTTGAGTAGTCAAGTGTTCTTAGTTTAAAGTTTTATTTAAAAGTCCTTTGATCTCGAAGGCATTTGTAACCTTTAATTATTTTGTTTTCCATAATTAATACAATCGTTTGATTATGTTTGATTCAATTAGCACATATTTTCTTTTCTTTGAACTGTTATAGGTTTGAAGTGGCACGCTCGCTCACTAGGAGACAACTGATTGTTGTGTTTTACACCAACACGCGCCAACCTTGACAAATTTCTTCATGACCAATCTTGCTGATCTTGCATTAATTAACGATATGATATTTCTCAACTCATGGATGGCTGCTATTGTTGAAATTTCTCGAGTCGGTAATTTGCGATTGATCATTGTTTGCTAGTTACTCGGAACTGCATGGGCCACCAAGTTGAAGTTGAGATGACAAAATCTTGTTAAGAGAATGTACTAATCAAAGCTGATATGAGACAATGAACTCTCATATAGCTCGGTCCTAGAACACATCTTTTGCATGCCACATGACCATCATGCGATCCTTTGTTTCAGTAGGATTTAAACGGATTGATTAGAAACCAAGAGAAACAATGGCTCTGCCAACCAAGTCATATTACAAAATTAGTGGCATTGGATTCTTGGACCATGCGAGTACACCGAAAAGCTTTCCATTGATTTCGACTATGAATTTTGGTAATCTTTAATCTGCAATCAGTGGAAATTTCAAGATCCAATTTTAAAAGCTAAGTATAAAATTTAATTCTTCTAATACTTATAAATGCATGCCAAAAATTTAAACACTTGCACAGGCTTATTGACATGCAATATTTATTTTTCATGCATTTTATGCGCATCATTATATATTAAGTTTTATACATATTTGTCTTTGTATATTTGCATGAGTTTTATGCAGGCTCTAGTATCAAAACTTCCATCTTCAAATATCAATGAGGCTACTTTCAGATGCAATCAAAAGGCTTTTAAAGAGCTCATTATTTATTATGATTTCTTCATCTTTATATTTAGTGGTGAATTTTATCACTCCATAAATTCAAACAGTCCAAGCCCAAATAATAAAGCCCCATGTTCCAGTCCATTAAGTGTAGGGAGTCAGTTCTTAAAATGCTACAGAATAAAAACCTACATTAACCATTCTCCTAAAAATTTGGGATTCATTAAATCCCAAAAACCTGGATTCATTTATTCTTCAGTATTTCACATCTTAACAGCTTTAACCATATCTCCAGATCAGGGATCCATTATACTCCATCATCTTCTATAAAAACCTTATGATCACTTCATTCTTGGTATGCCACTCTTGATATAGAGAAACTTAGCCTCAAAGATAATGTTTCTAGCTTAAGCGTCAGAGGGTCTTTGGCCGGCACCACACTAGTGCTCCAAAGGCCTTTTGACGTGTTGTTATTTTACAAACTTATGTTCTTTAATGGTGAAGGAGGGTGCACCACTTTCACATTTGGTGAAATTTTTAGCATCAACAATTATTATTATTTTATTGACCTATAAACAATTTGATGATGTAAGGTTGCAAAATAAGCTAATGATGTTTGTTCTCCTCCTATAATCTGGCTCTGTACTTTAATAAGCGTCCGTAAATTGGGATTTTTCAAGGGAACATTAAAGTTTGGATAAAATGTTAGAACAATGGTTCCAACATCAAGGGTAGAAAAAGGTTGTTTCAATAACATCATGCTCGAACTTTAGAAAAGTGGAATTGAGAAAAGCAAGACACGACTACAGGTAAACCTTTCCTTCCATGTAGTGAAAAGGAAAGTCTGACTACTCCAAAATGGATATGAGTATATCCCTCTTCTTTCCATCTGGTTATGAGACTTAAAAGAATCTCAAGATAAGTATATTGTTCTTGGGAGGTAGCAATTATTATTTGCTTCAATATTATAATTATATCGTGTTTTTGTGCAAGTACGTAGTCCAAATTCGCTCAAAACTAAAATAAATAACGAACGTGATTTTTTTTTAGGTAGTTAAAAGTTGCATTAAAAGCATAAAAGAGCCTTCAAGAGAGGCATACAGAGAAAGGGAACAAAACAATCCTTCCAAATAATGTAGGCCTGCAGATCAAGAGGTAGAGCCTCATGTAAACTAACACAAATAGAAACATTCAAAAGCCCACCCATAGCCCATTTTGCTACCAAGTCGGCACAAACTTGGAGTCATGTTTAGATCTTGGCACCCAAACAAACTTTTGATTCTTATTCTGACTACGATGTTTCAGTGTAATGGCGTCATGTTTAGAATCCAAGCTATATGGGTCTTCCTTACTATTTATAATCTTCACAACCCTGTGTGAGTCGGATCTCCACTCTACCGAATTCGAGTTTTTCTCCACTGCCATTTCAAAAGCCCAAACCAATACTTTGAATTCAGCTGTCTAAGTGAGGACTCTGTACAACATTTAGTAGCCAAATAGATAAGCTTTCCACCATGATCCCTAACCATTAATGTTAGAGCACTGGCCCCCCTATTGACAACAACATCAACGTTAATGGCAAGTGTGCCAACAAGGAGATCTAAAGCTTCCTTCAAAACTCCTCCAACCTGACCTTATTTATCGTGTTTGACACTCCCAAAAACTCATTTCTAAGTGATCAAGCTTTCTCACCTTCAAATCCAAAGAATCACAGCCCATAAACAGCTTTTCATTTCTCAATCTACAAATTGACATAAGCAAACATGCCAACACGAATACCATGTTAACATGGTTCTCTTCACTGCGGGATTTCTCAAAAAGGTCATCACCAAGTCCACCATTGTATCTCTTTCAATAGCCTTAATCTTCACTCTCCATTTACTTGAGAAAACCAAGACTTTTGAGACAATACATTCTTTGAATAAATAAATAAATCAAGGTTTTGTCACCTATCCCATACAACTCACAAATTGCATCTTTTTGGCATAACCTGTCTGAAAGTACTACTTCTTTTGTGGGTAGCACATTAAAATCCACCCTCCAAAATCACCCGTTCATGAAGATTCAAATTCCAAATTAGATTCCAAATTGTATCAACCTCCTAAACTGAAAAAAGATTAGAGAGCAAAGCAAAGCAACTTTTAAATGATAAATTTGGGTATGCATCTCTAAACCAAAGAAATTAATTAAACTATGTCCCTAGAATTATCTAGAAGTACATAGACATATCTAGAGTACTTGGACAACATGCTTGTTATGCTCATATTCCAAAACAAAAGAGAAGAGCCTCCCAAAAAAATTCTAGGCAGAGGCGGTATACACATTAGTATATATTCTCAACAAGTGTTCAATTGAAGCAGTACAAGTCAAGACACCGATTAAAGCCTAGAGTGGATGAAAACCATTAGCAAAACATTTAAGGATTTTTAGATGCATTTGCTATGCTCATGTTCCAAAAGAAAAGAGAAGCAAATTGGAAGAAAAGATAGAGAAAGGAATATCTCTCGGCGACGATGCTTAATAAAAAGGCTACCGAATCTATAGCTTAAAGACTAACAAAATAATAATTAGCTGAGACGTTGAGTTTGACGAAGATGCATCATACAATTGGGAAACTAAAGAGGGTTGAAGGAATGACAATTAATGTACCTACAATACAACAAAAAGAAGAAAAGACAGACTCAGATCAAGGATCTCCAACTCAAGAACAACAACAATTGGAGCAAGTTGAATCATCGCCATAATCAACCACAAAAAGAACTAGATCTTTAATAAAAATATTTGAATCTTGTAATTTGGCAATCTTAGAACCCGAAAGTTTCAAAGAAGCTTCAAAGCAAGAAGAATGGGTCAAAGCTATGGAGGAAGAAATAAGAATGATTGAGAAAAATGAAACATGGGAGTTGGTAGACCTTCCTTCAGAGAAAAATGTCATTGGAGTTAAGTGGGTATACAAAAAAAAAACTTAACTTTGATGGACCAATCAAGAAACACAAGACATGACTAGTAGCAAAATGATACTCGCATCAGTTCAGAGTTGACTACAACGAAACATTTGCTCTAGTTGCTCGACTTGACACTAAAAGGGCCCTCCTCGCATTAGCTGCTTAAAAGAGGTGGGAAATATATCAATTAGATGGGAAGTATGCATTTCTTTATGGCTATCTTGAAGAAGAATCTACATAGAGCAGCCACACAGGTTTGTGGTGCAAGGACAAGAAAATAAAGTACTAATGTTAAAGAAGGTCTTATGCAAATTAAAACAAGTCCCGTGAGCCTGGTAAAACCGAATTTATAGTTATTTCATAAAGCAAGGATTCAAGAGGAGCTACAATGAACCAACATTGTACATCAAGACCCAAAGTATGAATAATACTCGTATTGTTTTTTTGTATGTTGATAATCTTATATATACAGAAAACAATGAGATATTGATAGAGGAGTTTAAAAAAGATCTGCTAAAGACATTTGAGTTGACAGAACTTGGGCTCGATGCACTAGTTTCTAGGAATTGAGACTGTTGTGGTATAATTAACTCGCAAGTGCACGGATCAACAAGTAATAAAGTGGAGTTTTGAGAGAATTTTGATATCGATCCCACGAGCAATAATGTCTCTAGTTATTGAAATTTAAATAAACTGTAAATTAAACTTTGAAAATTAAAAGAGAGTTGATTGTTGTTGTGTAACCAAGCATGAATTTAAAAGCAAAGCAATATTAAAAACAAAGACAATGCAGCAAGTATGATTTCATAGATTTTAAGAAACAAGGATTATGATTTTACCACTAATATTCCTATTTAGCCCTAATGCATTGTAGATTCATAGGTTAACCCCCCTTTAACCACATATGACTAGAAGTTGATTTCTCAATGCATTCTAATCTAGCAAGCACAACGTGTTTAATTACTTCTAATCTAAACACGGAAATTTAAGCCCTAAGACATGCAAACCCAATAAATCATGTTAAAGTTGTCACTAAGGCATGCAATATTTCTATAACCATGTATTTTATTGTCCTACCATATCTATACTCCTTGTTTCTAAGCCAATATAAATACTTAATCAATCCACCTTTTCATGGAAGCATTAAGAACTACAATAAAATATTAACCTTAAGCATGAATCGAAATTAAATATGCATTAGAAACTAAATAGTCATAAAAGGGTTACTTCATCATCCTTAGAGTAAAATTAGTTACACATCATCTCAAAATTATCCATGAAATAAATAAGAGACACCATCATTTAAATAACAAAGAAGATGAGAGAAAAGAAAACAAATCCGGTTTATGACTGCTGGAAATTGATTCTCCAATCCGTTCTTCTTGGCTTTAAACAATGATCAAAGCCTCAAAGTGACTCCTCCAATGCTGGCCGAATCTCCTTGGACTTCTCAATGTGTAGCACAACTTTGCTATCTTAAAAACTGAATATAAAATCTACTAAAAACCTTTGTCGCTGTGAGAATGGGGAAGGAAAGAAAGGGAAAACTGCGGCTGGAGAGGGAACAAGGGTGTTGTAGCCGTGAGGGCTTAGTAACTTGTGTGAGGGATCCTTTTCACTCTCAAGGTAGTAATCTATTTATAGGAGAGGTTTAAGAGTGGTTTAACCCTAAGGTGTCTTTAAAACCTAGAGAATATAGGAGATATAATATTACATGATCTCAAACTTCCCTAAATTCTCTATATGGCCAGCCATCTCAAGGGTAAGGATGTATTTGTGTCTCATGTTCACACTAGGGATAGATATACTTTCCTTATCTTGTTAGGAATCAAATTAATATGCAACTCTAATGTCTTTTAGTCTAGATATTATTCCAATTTAATATAATTAGAATAATCAACCTTCCATGTGTCATATGATGTGGCATATTTGGAAACATGGCTGATGTGTGGTGACATGGCAGTCCAATCACAATGTTAGTCCTAGTAAGCATAGAATTTTCATTTTTTATCTTCAATGACTGTCAGGCAGATTCCAAGTATACTTTGGATGACCAAATGAATTCCGAATCTAGTGATTTTTGTTGAAAACGTTATTTCTGTGTCTTATCTTTCCAGGCATATATTGATCACACAAATTGGATATCAGAAAGACACTCAAATCCTCATTTCCCAAGACAGTGTAAATCTGCCTCAACTGATGAATTTGTTGAATTTGTAAATCAAACAGGCACTGATTGGCCAAACCATTTGCAATGAAACTTAGCAGTATTGAATAATATTGAATCATGAATCATTAGCAACTGGAATCGCACAAAAATTCTAAGTGTGTCTCCAGATATGAGTTTCTCAGTAAAGGTTGCGCATAAATATGGTAATTCCAGCCTTTGTCTTTCTTTTACTGAAAAATATAAAATACAGTTTTTAAGTATTTTTCATCTACAATTAATCATAAGCTAGCTTAAATTCAATATCAAAAGTGATGAAGGAATATTTATTTCCCAGAAGAAGTACACTAAAGATATCATTAAAAAGTTCAAGATGAGTGGTTGCAAAACTATGACAACACCACTTGATAGTACTAAAGCATTGAAGAAAGAAGATGTTTCTCCACCAGCAAATAACTCTATTTTTCAAAGTCTTATTGGAATTCTTCTATACTTAACAACTACTAGACCAGACATCATGTACGCAACTAGCTTGCTATCAAGATTCATGCAGAATCCAACTCAAGTGCATTATGGAGCTGCAAAAAGAATACTCAATTACCTAGAAGGAACTAAAGACTATGACATTTGGTACAAGCACACTACTAGTTCAAAATTGTTCAGGTATACAAATAGTGACTGGGCAGGCTCCCAAGATGACATGAGAAGCACATCTGGCTATGCTTTTACACTTGGCTTATATATTTTCTCTTAGGCAAGAAGCAAGAAATAGTTGCACAATCATCTGTAGAGGCAAAATATATTGCAGCAGTATATATTTTGAAGATTTCAAAGAACTGAAACATGAAACAATTGAAATATACTGCGACAACAAGT
The DNA here is from genome assembly GCA_003254975.1 of Ochetophila trinervis. Lineage (NCBI taxonomy): Eukaryota > Viridiplantae > Streptophyta > Magnoliopsida > Rosales > Rhamnaceae > Ochetophila > Ochetophila trinervis. Next base: position 180,497 of record QANX01004646.1, read on the forward strand.
CAGTAATAGCAATGGTGAAGAATCCAGTGTTTCATAATAGGACCAAACATATAAAGATAAAATATCACTTTATCCTATAAGCTGAAGCAAACAAAGAAATTGCAACCAAGTACTGCAAAACAAAAGAACAATTGGCGTACATTTTCACTAAGGCACTACCAATAGACAAGTTTGAGTTGCTACGAAGAAATATTGGAGTATCATAAATGCACGCCAAGGAGGAGTGATAAAATTGTGGTATGCATTTCTAAACCAAAGAAATTAATTAAACTATGTCCCTAGAATTATCTAGAACTACTTAGACATATCTAGAGTACTTGGATAACATGCTTGTCTTGGAAATGATGAAAGATAATTCTAGAATTGTATTTATTATTGTATGTATACCAACACTTACATGTATAAATAGGAAGCCTAGCTTCCAAAATGTGTGTGTACTAATTACTCTACTAATGGATCACTATTTTTACTAGCCTTCTACTAGCTTTTATTTGTTTACTTTTTAGTTTCCTCATCCAATATCCAACATATCCTACATTTGCCTCTTTCAATTAAATATTGTCTACCATTTGTCAATCAAACAGAAAAAAAAAAACCCATTAACTCAACCATCAAATACTATTATTAATTGTAATTTTGCCATTAGAGCTCCTTTGCCAAATCTGATTGTCTTCATTGGTTGTTTCCAGCCTCTCAACCTTTTGGATTTAATCACAATCTACCTAATTGTACAAAGTTCTCAATACATCCATCCTCCAAGAAAGAGTTTCACCATCCACCTTAAGAACACCACATGTGACATCAAAAATCCTCGAAAAAGTGGATTTACTTTTAGTCCAACGCATCCAATGATCTTCCCAAATGTTAACGGACCAACCATTCCCTATTATGAAACACAAACCCCTCTTGGTCAAGTCTCGTGTGCTTAAAATATCCCTCCAAACCATCAATTCTCCAGCTCTTGCTTTGCTTCCGAAGAAAGATTTTCCCCTCGATTCATCGACCAAAAATCAGCCATCCCCCTTAGCCATCATCCAACTTAATTTAGCCAACAAGGTAGGGTTAATATCTTGGAAATTTTTTGAAGCCAAGACCTCCCCGAGCTTTTGGAAGACAAATAGAACTCCAAGATTTGAGGGCTAGATATCTGCTGGAACTCTTTTTAGCTCGCCACCAAAACCTCTGGACTAAAGCATCCATATTCTCACAAACCCTCCCTTGGAATTTTAAAAGTCGACATTATGTAAACTAGAATGGCTTGCACAACCGACATGATAAACGTGGCTTTCCCTGCTCGGGAAAGTAACTAAAGCTGCCACCCTTTGAGTCTAGCTTGAATCTTCTCTTTAAGTTTAGAGAATTTTCTGCTACAATTTTTGCCAACCACCAGAGAATTTTCCCAAGCATACATAATTCTTCTACAGATTTTTTAGACCTTATACTTCACTTATAAGTTTCTGAGTAGCTTTGTTAGTGTTTTTTGAAAATGGAACATAAGATTTATCACGGTTGATTTGCTGCCCTGATCATAAATAAAATTGATCTAGACACTTCTAGGTTACCTTCACATTCTTCATATTAGCTCTCCCCACTATAAGAAGGTCGTTTTCATATAACAAGTAAAAAATAGCCAGGGAGTTCCTTCCTACCTATGTGACATATGTAATAATGGTCCTGAACTTTTTTACCTCCCAAATCAATCTACAAAGTAATCAAGTAAAAATTTTCTCGGTCTTTTGCAATTTATTCTATTTTAAGCCTGTATTTACCCACCTTTATGACCTTACCATAAAAGTTCCATTTTTCATTTAGTTTGAAATAACTATATTTATTTTAGCCAAGTTTGATTTTATCTATATTCGTAAAAAAATACATTTGTGGTAAAAGCTCCATTACCTCTCATATGCAAGAGGTATTCGATTCAAGTAATGCTCTACCAAAGCCAAGTTTTTTTTACCCATTTATTTACTAATTAGTTTAGCACATTATTTTGTTGATTGATAAATTAATATTAATTATATATAAAAGTGAATTTTTGAAAGGACAAATAAAATTAAATATAAGTTAGTAAAATAATGTGTCACTCTTGGCCACATTAGTTAATTTTTTTTAAATATTGATCTGATTCGGAGATCCTATTTTAGAAGATCAACAACAAAGCAACCATAAAAGAAGAAGAGAAGGAATAGCATTCTAATCAACAAAACTGGCATAAAAAGATTAGTACTTTAAACCAGTTCAAATCACGAATATGTGGCAGGTTTTTCAAAATTTTCTGAATCTCTTGCATAATAATTAAAGATGTAATTACAAAGGCAAAGAACAGGACAATGCTTTCTTCTAACTTGCCAAGTTTTCAGTCTCTTTTTTCATTTCAAAATAATTTAATCTATATCACGGACTAGCTGAAAATCACCTCTCACCCTCTTCTTCCCCCACCAAAACTAAAAACAAAAAGAAAAACATATAAATAAAACTCTATAATTTTCCTCACCATCTGGGATTTTCTTTTCCTTTTTGGTAAGTACAAACAAATTTGGAAATTTTGTAGTATTAATTATTTGTCTTTCTACATAGAAAGTGTACATTTTAATATATATCTTATATACACACATGCGCGCTAAGCTTGTAATTATGATTAGGGAGCCAGCTTTAGTACTAATTAGTACTTCTTATAATTAAATTCAAGCAATTAATTATTTATAAGACAAAGATTGTTTCTCAAAATACATTGCTCTATAGAAAGAATATCATGTGACCTTCACATTTCATACATTTTCAAGTGCATATATATCCCCTAGTTTTTTTATAAATAATAATAATAAGAAAAGTTCATACATTTTCATGAAAAGGGCAGGGGGTTTGTCCCCATTATGCCTGGTGGGTATGCAAATGCTAAAAAAAGTCCAAAAAACAAAAACATGCTAAAAAGAAAAAAACTAAAATTTTTGAGTGAGATTGAAGTGCTTTCACCGAACATTTAATTGAGTTTGAGGGTGGCAACTTTTTGCTTGCAATGGCAGATACCTCCCTCAAACAGAAGAAAACTTCACTTCAACTTCCAGCCTTGTCTGCCAAGACTTATTTAATACCACCTCCACCAAAGTTAATTAGGTGCAAAATGTTTAGGTAATAAGATTAGGTTTATTTACTTTAAAGCACCCAATTTGACTAAAACACCCTTTTTCATACATAAGAGTTGGATGCTTTTTCAGCAATTACATTATGTCTCTTCTAGGTGATAACTTGTATATACTATATACCATAATTGTTCATACCCAAAAATAAAAAATAAAAAAATAAATTTCTAAAACCAGAATAAGCTTAACTAAAAAAAAAAAGGTTACTCTTGTTTTTCACTAGTTATTGTGTTACTATCTATATTTCAAATTAATAAGACTTTATTTGTTCTTTTTCTTTTTTTTTCCCTTGTGAAGGACTATAATTATATTGCTTACAAAAGTGCATCTAGCATTAGGTGAGATTATGATAGCGGTCTAAGCAAAAACCTCCTATTTTTCAATTAGAATATCATAAATAGCTTCTTTTTTGGGGAATCCATAATTAAAACTAACAAAGAATGAATCAAATATAACGGTCATTTCAAGGAATTAGGAAGGCTGTATTTGTCATTTTAAAAACCTACATAATACCCTACTATTTTAACGGTCATTTGAATTTGACTGTCCCGCTTGCTTAGATTTGCCGTTAACATTTTTTTTATTTTTATTTTGGAAAAAATCCAGGTGAGAGAAAATAATAAATAAAAAAACAAAAATCGAAACAGCTCCTAAAATAATTAACGCCGTTAGGCAGCACCAACCACAAAAGCCTTCAAAAATAAAAAGGGCGCAAAATCTACATTCTCATACAAGCCTCTCTCTCCTCCCTCACTCTCTTTATCTCTTTCAATCTTTAAGCTTATTATAGCTCTCTCTCTCTGTTTTTGAAATCTGAATCGTCTTCAATTCCGATACCTCGGATCAAATTCGCCGCCAAGGTTCTGTAAAAAGCTCGGAGAGTGATTTTCTATGGAGTTTTAGGAGCCCCATTACCGATCATCTTGTATACTGTACATTGATACATTTTGATCATCAAAGGTAATTTGACTGACAAAAAATATCAAATATTTGGTACACTTATTTCTACATTTTTCAATTTCCATCTCTCTAATTGAACAGATTTTGACAATTGGTTTTTCTTTGTGTTTTTCAGGGGCTCCTAATACTCCCAGATTTTGAGTTTCCTTTATAAGGTACTCATTTTTCTGATCAATTAATGTTTTCTTATATGCTATTCTTAATACTACTTCAAATTTAGTTGAAATTAGTATAGTGATGATTAGAAAGTATGGAGAACTCTGACTTTCATTTTGGTTTAATGTGAAATTGATGAGGTAATAAACATTGTAATAGAATTAGTTAGCTGGTAGTTGTACAACTTGGGGTTTTATTTCTCTCTCATACCCAAATTTTCTCTGAGAGTGATTTTTATTTCTTTCCATTTTCTACCTTTCCAAACGGGTTTCATATATATTTCTTTTTTTAGCATCTCAGTATTCTTGTATTCTTTCTTAATTTGTTAAATCTGATAAAGAAGCAACTTGGTTAATTGCCCAAGTATGTTTATTACATAATTTATTTGCTTTTTATTATTTTTGGTTCATTGAACAGTACAGAAGATGGGAGAAATGTCGGGTTTCCAGCTGGGGGTTATCGGGGCACTTTTTCTTTCAGTGGCATCATCTGTTTCCATTGTAATCTGCAACAAAGCTTTGATGAGCAATCTTGGCTTCCCTTTTGGTAAATTAGTATTCATATTAACTATTTGTTTTCTTTTTGACTCTTCACACCTTTGTTATACGTTGCGATCATTTATATACAGTCTGGTCAGATCTGATATGAACTTTACTATACGTGTGTGTGTGAAAGTAGCTTCATTTTCTCACTGAAAAGAATCTATTTTTTTTTATTATAATTAAAATTAATTTCAACTGCAGTTTTGAAATTTAGCTTAAATTTAAATTAACTTTTTAAATTTTCAACAATAAATTATTTGTCTGCATATTTATTTACTATTGTATTTTTATTTGAAGTATATTATTTTCTTTTTTATCATAAAAAAAAATATATATATAATTTTTTTTTTATATAACTGTTAAATAATGATATAATAATAATAATATATGCCAATAAAAACTGTAAATATACTGTTAAAAATTTAAATGATTAAATTTGATTTAAGCCAAATTTTATAAGCTCCATTTGAAATTAACCTTCTTAATTATAATTATAATTCGACAGCCATTACAGAGACTCTTCCTGTGAATGCAAATGGTGTTTCGGCTAAAGTTCATGTGATACGGAAATATAAAGAATGATGGTGATAATAATAAGAGCAAAACATAATAACATTTGAACTTGTGCTTAATCAACCAATCAATCTTGCCCAAATTTTTTATTTCATTATGATTTTGAAGTTGTTGTTGTTTTATTATTTGGTAGCTACAACGCTCACCAGTTGGCATCTAATGGTGACGTTCTGCACCCTCCATGCCGCGCAACGATTGAATATGTTCGAGAACAAACCTATCGACATGAAGACTGTCATTCTCTTTGGCATTCTGAATGGAGTTTCCATTGGATTTCTTAACTTGAGCTTAGGATTTAACTCCATTGGCTTCTACCAGGTTTACTAATTTAAATTTTTATTAATTTCATATGCTCTAAAAATTAAACAATTTGAGTGGCTTAATCCACTTGTAACAATGCTTAATTTTGGCAGATGACCAAGCTTGCAATTATACCATTTACTGTACTACTAGAAACAATTTTTCTGAAAAAGCAGTTCAGGTAATTACATGTAATTTCAAAAAGGATATATTTCAAGTCCCTCGTACATAATAATCTGATCCTTGTTCTTCTTCTGCTTCATTGTTGTTGCAGCCAAAGGATAAAGTTCTCTCTTTCCCTCTTACTCCTTGGAGTAGGAATTGCCTCTGTGACTGATCTCCAGCTCAATTTACTTGGAACAATTCTTTCCCTTCTTGCCATCGTAACCACCTGTGTCGGCCAAATTGTATGCTTAATTCCTTTCTTTGTTTTTCATGTAAGATTTTAAGTTAGCTGGCTTAAAAGCAGAGCAGTATTAATTCCTTAACCTGGTGTTGAATTTCAGCTAACAAACACAATACAAAAGAGGCTGAATGTCACTTCAACACAGCTTCTATACCAGTCAGCTCCATTTCAAGCAGCTATTCTGTTTGTCTCTGGCCCTTTGGTAGATCAATTCCTCACCAAGCAAAATGTCTTTGCCTATAAATACTCTCCTATAGTCTTGGTATGCATATATCTTCTACATAATTAAAGTTAAAAGTCACTCTATTTTAGTACAAGATCTTGGATAAGACAAATTTTGATATATGGTTCTGAAATTGAATGTACAACATGCAGGCATTCATCATCCTTTCTTGCCTAATAGCGGTGTCGGTGAACTTCAGCACCTTTTTGGTAATCGGGAAGACATCGCCGGTGACATACCAAGTGCTTGGCCATCTAAAGACATGCCTTGTTCTTGCTTTTGGTTATACATTGCTGCATGACCCTTTCTCTGAGAGGAACATTATTGGTATTATGGTAGCTGTTTTTGGAATGGGATTGTATTCCTATTTCTGTACTCAGGAAAACAAAAAGAAACAGACGGTTGATCTATCATTGGGGTCTCAGGTATGTTTATTAATAATTTCATATTTCCTTTCTCTCTACATTTCCGAGCAAATTTGTGTGAAAAATACGAGCTAGAAAATGATGATTATTATTATTTTCAGATTAAAGATAAGGATGGTAGTCAACTTTTGAACATTGTTCATCAAGATAAAGACAATCATGAGGTTAAGAAATCGGCCAAGGACTCTCTTGTTTGACGCATATGTGTAGGCTTTGTTGCAAAAGGTTTATGTAAATCGCATACACTCTATTTTTCAATCTTCAAAGGCATTTTGATGAGTGTAAATGATTTTGATTCTTTGAATAAATTTGGTAAACAAATTCTTGTACTTGGTTAATTGGACCCTAGATTTACAAAAATTACACTGAGAGTATTTGTTTGGAAGAAACTTTTATTATTATTGTTTATTTGATTTTGTGGTGTGATTATTACGCTTATGTGTAATTGGTAATTCGAACTGATTTCCCATTAAATGGGCCTCAAAGGCCTTCTTTGACTGGGTTTGGTGACTCGTACTTTAATGCATCGAGTACTATCCACCCAAAATTTATCAAAACAAGAAATTTACAACCCTCGTTTTTTACAGTACGAGTATACCACTTCCTAAAAAAATTATGACCAAATATTTTGTCTTGTATTTTTTTTTTCTTCTTTTTCTTTTTTTTTTTTTTTTTTTTTTTTTTTTTTTTTTTTTTTTTTTTTTTTTTTTTTTTTTTTTTTTCATTTTTCACTTTATTTTTTTTATAGTGACCTTTCATTCAAATAACCTCTTGCCATACGGTTCCTAAAAAATTTATGATGAAATGTTTTGTCTCATCTTTTTTTTTTTTTTTCATTTTTCATTTTATTTATTGATCGTAAACTTTTATTCAAATAATCCCTTACGATACACTTTCTAAAAAGATTATGATGAAATGTCTTGTCTTATCTCTTTCTTTTCCTTTTTCCTTTCCTTTTTTCTTTTTTCATTTTATTTATTGATCGTGAACTTTCATCCAAATAATCCTTTACCAAAATAACCACTAAGAAAAAAAAAGAATGCCACAGACTTTTTAGTCTAATGAGTTGTTGTGCTTAAGACTATTACTAGTTACCAAAATTTAATTGTTAGATATAACAATTAGTTTTAACTACCAATAACTATGGCTAAAAGTCCTATTAACCTTTGCAAATGCATAATGGTTGTCCCTAAAACTTTTAGTCTCAAGGTTGTTGGACACAACATGGTAACAATATTTATTTTGGCATACTTAGTTACAAAATGTACACTTTTAGTTACAATATATTTGTTGTTGTAGATAAAAGCATTTCCAATGGTATATGTCATTTTGGCATTGTCCCAGTAATCTCTTCAATGCGAAATGTCAATGTTAAATTTAAAGATTACAACAGCGCAGAATAAAATCCGGACAACTTCTCTTAATTTTTGAAACCCCTATCTCTATTCCAATGAAATTTCCCATTTATTGGAAGACAAGTTTGGGCCAGGACTGGGTTACTCGCCCCCATTTCCAATTTAAGTTTTTTTATTTAAAAAAAAAATTAACTTTTAAAAAATCTGATTTAAAAAAAAAATTATATATTAAAAACTTGGTAACATTCTCCTTTCATTTTTTAAATCAAAGAAACAAAAAGCAAAAAAAATAATATTTTTTATTATATATTGTTGGAAAACTAAAATTGATATTAGTTAATTTTTTTTTTAATGGAAATAGTAAATGTGTTTTAGGTTCTACATTTTATAAGGTATCTATCCACAATTATTGCTACTTTTGAAAATGTGTCTCTAGTACCTTATTTTTAAAAAAGGTATCTTTATAAAATAAGATATGGATATTTATTTTGATTCATATTATTTGATTAACTTCTACAAATAGGTTCATTTATATTTCATTTAAATCTATCAAAATTCAATATAATTTAATACATTTACAACATAAAAATTATAAGTGTTGTATATATATTGTGGCAGAGTTCAAATCAAAGTTTGTTCGATATTCTTGATAATTTAGAGTGTTATGATCATGGAGAGAGAACATTAATTGTATTTTGGAAGATAATTGCCAAAAAACCATGAGTATCTAAGTGGGACAAAATCCATCTTAAAGACATAGAGTTCAAGTTTAGCCTTGATCTATATATTTGTTTTTCCATAATCTCTACTTTTTTATATTTATGATTGTATAACATCAATTTTTATATATTGTGTTAATGAAAGAAGTTTAATCACTTTTGTGTTTATGTTTTATTTGATTTATACATAACTAATACACACTAACTTTTCTAACAATCTTAAGACAAATTTTGATCTGTGTATTTTGTGATATTAATTTATACAAGATTTTATCTATATGCACATTTATAGTATACCATCTGCTATGATTGTGGAATAATACGAATAGCATGAAAAATTGTATTGGAAAAGCTGTTTATTAGAGAAATGACTAATGTTTTGGCAAAAGAAAAATCATGTAATTTAATTTTGTTTTGGAAAACCTTATATGGTCAAAACAAGTTTTGCATTTATATGTGCTGCATATATTTATCATGAAAGGAACAATTTTTCCCATTAAAATAGAAACGTGGTATTTGAAAGGCTATTAAGGATATAGTCATCATTTGCATGTTCTACGAGTACTAAAGCCTTGTGCTATTAACTTTGATGTTTTTGTAGAAAATGTTTAAAATCTATATAAAAAAAAATTAAAATCAGATAAAAAAATATTTATGATCGGTTATTTAAAATATTTTATTATTTTCTGTTACTTTTATATATATATATGAGGTAAAAATTGACTGCATTAAAAGCACAACAGAGAGCCACAAAAAAGGTTACAAAGGGAAAGGTCTTAAGGATCTATCCACAGCAATAAGGTTTATAAACATAGGAGAGAAAGCCCCAGCAAAACCATTATCTAATATATTATATTAGAATTAAACTTGTGAACCCATTTTGCAGCAAAGTCTGCACAAGCATTTGAGCTTCGATGACTCCCAAAAAAAGACGAGCCTTCAAATTCTCTGCAACTCCTCTGGAGAATAAGTAAGTCATATCTCAACTCTTACTCGAATGGGTCCTCCATGCTCAGAACCTGTCTAATCACCTGAGAAGCATCAGAACGCTACTTAACAGAAAGCCACCCCAAGTTAATAGCTAATCCCGATGCCCATACAAGAGCTTTAAGCTCAGCCAGCTGAAGGGATAACTCCTCTGCGCATTGAGTCGCACAGAAAATCAATGTGCCCGCATGGTTTCTACCAATTATGGCCATGGCGCTATACCCATTGCCCACCAAGGCATCAACATTGATAGCGACTTCCAGCAGGGGGAGGCCTCCAAGGGTCATTTCTTGAGCATACAGGGGTCGACTTCTGCCTTCCTTCACCAAAATTGTTGAACTCTTCCACCGACTCCAACTTTTGGATGACATTCGCAACATTCTCTCGAACCCAAAACAGCTTATCATTTTTTAGCGCCTATATAGATTACCAGACGCAAACCATTATTAGAATCTTTCGTTCCCCATTGACACTACCTGCACTTTTATGGATATACCTTATCATCTCTAGGTAAAGCTTCGAGAAGAACGATCCATTTGCTTGCAAAAGCGATAGCTACGGAGAATTGACACTTTGAAAATATGGAGAGTGTTCTCCTCTTTCCCACAAAGTATATAACTTGGTGACACCCCACAAAACTGTTGGGTTTTTATATATTTGGCTGAGATATTCTTAGAGAGAGAAATGTTAGTAACTTTGTAGTTTTGTTTTGCTTTGCTTTGGTTTTGCTCGAGGAAGGAGATAAAGAGAGAAAGAGAAGTGAGAATATAGAGTTGAGGAAGGAGAGAAAGAGAAGAAATAATATAGAGTTTTGTTGTGTAAAAAATTTCAGCATTTTTTTATATTTCATTTCACAATATATTTAACTAAAACACAATATATTTATATTTGAGATCTATCTCGATAAAATCAACCTACATATTATCTGACATTTTCTTAGTTTCAAGTAATACAAAAGATGGCTATTGTTTGAGCTTTCGTTTGTTGCACGCTTCTGCCTTACCCAGAGGCAATGATTTGACCAGACACAGACTTCTGAGTGTAAGTGTTGACTGAGGCGTCAGACACTTCGAGAGTATTCCGAGGGAAATACTTCTTAGATATAAAACATTTCACTCGGACATTTTATACTGAGACATTGAGGTCTTAGCCTCAGACATTATATACTGAGACACTTTGATCTCAACTTTGGACTTTTTAAAGCCTTTTATTGTCTCAGACATTTGTCTAAGCCTTTCTTAGCTTTGCCCGTTTCCTCGGCATTTCTTATCTTCGCCTGTTGCCGCGGCATTTCTTATTTTTGCCATGCCTCAGCATTTCTTAGCTCCTCCGATTTCTTGGCATTTCTTAGCTCCGTCGTTGCCTCGGCATTTCTTAGCTCTGCCGTTGTCTCGAACATGTGCCTTGGCACTTCTTCGCTTTTCCCTTGTCTCGGACATATGCATCGGAACTTCTTAGCTTTGCCCTTGTCTTGGACATGTGTCGGCATTTCTACTTCAGGCAGATGTTAGGTTGGACTTATTCGAGGCTTGGCATACATGCATGTTTCCTCGAACATGCATGCAAGTATGGCAAAATTGCCACCCTTTTAAACACTCATCGTTAGAAATTTTGCCCAAGATATTATTGAGAAGATCCCTCAATGCCTCAAACTTGTTCTTCAGAAGAGGCTTTGTAAATATATTTGCTACGTTGTCCTCCGATTAGACATATTCTAACTTCGCTTCTCCATTTGCCTCGAACTCTCTCAGTGAATGGTATTTCATTGGTATGTGCTTTGTCCTCCCATGTTGAAAGGGATTCGGTGCAATCGATATTGCTAAAGTATTATTATATTTTATGATAGTTGCTTATCCTTGCTCATCGCCTAAATCCTTCATCAGTTTTATAAGCCATATGCATTGATTTACTGCAGCCGAGCATGCAATGTACTATGCATTGGCTGTGGTTAGAGCAATAGTGCTTTGCTTCTTGAAGTTCCATAAGACTGGACTGCTTCCGAGCTTAAACATGTACCCTGAGATACTCTTCATGTCATCCATGCTTTCAGCCCAATTATTGTCCGAGAAGCCATGAAGAAAGCTTTTGACATTGCTTTCATACCACACTCCATTGTGGCTGGTTCCTCTCAGATACTTCAGAATTTTCTTAGCTCTTTCATAGTGAGCTTGTGGAAAGGCTTGCATATACAAAGATAAGACATACATGGTATACATAATATATGGTCTAGATGAACAAACATAAAGTAAACTTTCGATCAAACTCCTAAAGGTGGATTTACCTTCAAAGTGCCATATTCTTTGATAATTTTTTCTCCTTGGTTCATCAGCGTTGTCGTGGCGTTGCATCTATGCATGTCAAAGTTCTTCAACAAGTCTTTGATATATTTCTCTTGAGAGATGAAGATTCCTTGGACATTTTGTGTAACCTCTACTCCAAAGAAATAATTCACCTCTCCCAAGCTTGACATTTCAAACTAATCTTCAAGCTCACCTTAAACTTCTCAATCTCATCTGAATTTCCACCGGTTACCAGGAGGTCATCCACATAGAGAGAGACCATCACTATGCTTCATCTGCTTTTCACATATAAGGTCAGTTCGTTCGGACTCCTCAAGAATGTTTACTTCAGCAAGTAGCCATCAATTCTTCCGTACCAAGCTTTTGTAGCTTGCTTCAGTACCAACCTAGCCTTGTGTTTGTTGATGGATCCATCTGGATTATACTTGGTTCAGAAAATCCATTTGACTCCCATAACATGCTTCTTATTCAATCTGGTCCCCAAGCTCCATGTGGCATTCTTCTCTATCATCTCCATTTCGGACTTCATTGCATCTCTCCATCCTTTTTCTCAAAAGCTTCTTTGACTTTTGTCAGATCACATAAAGCAACATTGCACCTTCTATATATTTTATTTAAGGGTCAGGTCACCCGTTTTTCACCACCTTTGCCCAAGTCTGAGCAAATGGTCATGTTTCGGACATCATTGTCGTCAAAGTCTCGAACATCATTATCGTCATAGATATCTCGGACATTTGGGATGTCTCAGACATCACCATTGGTTTTGGCATCATCATCATCATCATCATCATGGTTTTCGTTGTTTTTGACATCATCCTCGGAATCATTTCCTTAGACATCAGCATGTCCACTCAGATGTAATTTCTCCTTACTCCAATCTCATCTCATCTCATCATCAAACTTCACATCTCGGCTCACAGGAAGTTTCTGAGTCTCAATGTTGTATACTCATAAACCCTTGGTCACTTCACTATATTCTACCAAGATACCAACCTGAGCCTTTTTGTCTAATTTATCTCTATTCTCTTTGGGCACATGAAGATAACATACACTATTGAAGACTTTCAAATGCTCCAAAGAAGGCTTGTATCCATGCCAAAGCTCAAACAGATAGTACGGTTTCTTCTCTTGGACACACCATTTTGTTGTGGTGTGTATGGTGTAGTGAACTGAGGTATGATTCCTCTATCTTTGCATATTTTCTTGAAGGCATGACCAGTGTATTCTTCTCTATTGTTCAAATTTATACTCTTCAGCATACATCCGGACTGATTTTCCACCAGCTTCATAAATTCATCAAACCTCTTGGACACTTGTAACTTTTGAGTTAGAAAGTATACCCAACACATCCATGAATAATCATCTATAAAAGTAAAGAAGTATCTACTTCCATGTAGAGCGGGTATACTCATTGGACCACAAACGTCCGAATGAATCAGCTCTAACTTGGTCATGGCTCTTCCTGGGCTGACCTTCAGAAATAGGAGTTTTTGTTGTTTCCCTTGTATACATACATCACACATTCCTTCATCCTCACTCACTTGAAGCATATCCTTAACTAAGGTAGAGGTTCTCTTCATAGCCTGATAGCTAGAGTGTCCAAGCCTTTTGTGCCAGAGCTGAGACAAATTATCAACTTTGGTACTCAAGACTTGGTCTAAGTCAAACTTGAAGCTTTTGTTCTTCATAACTACTTTAACCACTTCATTTTTATTTGAGTCTACTATTGTGCATGTATTGTCCGAGAATGTAACTGTATAATTATTCTCTAATAACTGTCTTATACTTAGTAGATTCTCACATAAGGAAATAATGTAAAGAACATTCTGAATAATCTTGTTACCTTTTGTCGTATGCATGACTACATCTCCTCTTCTTTCATATACATGTAGCTTCCATTTCTGATCTTCACCTGGTTTCGGAAATTCTTATCCATATTCTTGAACCATCCTTCATTGTAAAACATGTAGTTAGAACAACCACTGTCAACCACCCAGCCTAGCTTTCCCTCAGATGAACCTATGCATGTAGTTATAAAGAGGTTCTTAGCCTTACGGTCATCCATTCTTTCATTGACAACATTAGCTTGTTGTCTCTGTCTTCCTTGCCTCGGACCTCTTTGTCTTGGAAAGTTGGGTTGGACATTTTGTCTTGGATCGGACATTTGTCCGCATACTCGATCCATATGACATGTCTGATGGCATTTTGTACATAGTGCATCACGTTTCCAGTAACAACTTGCTGGAGCATGTCTGAGCTTCCTGCAATAAAGATATGGTTGAAAGTTTCCTCTAGGTTGTGCCTTGTTGAGTTCTACCCTAGAAACATTTGTTATAAACCTCAGATTATTTTGCCTTGGACATCTTTGTTGTTAAATTTGTTGTCTGCTTCTTTGTCTAAAGTAATAAGCATCCTTCAGAGACTCTTCCTTTCTTATTTTTCTCCTTTGCTCCATAGCTTGGAGGGAATTGATCAGTTCTGATAGATTGATCTCACTCAAGGTCCTAGACTCCTCCAAAGAGAATATCTTGGACTCGAACTTTTCTGGTATACTCACCATAACCATTTCAAGAATCCATTGGTCCTTAAGCTCCTCTCCTAGGACTCCAATTTGGTTCACCACCTTGAGTAGCTGATCGGTGAAATTCTTTTCTGACTCGGACTCCTTCATTTTTATAGTTTCAAACTCTCTTCTCATGTTGAGGATTTGCATTTTCCTCATCCTTGTACTTCCTTAAAACTTTTCTTGAAGCTTGTCCTAAGCTTCCTTGGCTATTTGATAAGTCGTGATTGTTGTGAATACAGTATCACTCACAGATGAGTGCAAAGCATTGAGTGCTTTGAAACTCTTAGCTATTTCCTCCTCATGTAACCTAATTTGAGCAAGAGTTGGATTTTCTCTTAGTTTTGGTTCTCCACCAGCATTCGTCACATTCCAAAGGCCAAACTCTTAACTATTTCATCTTTATGCTTTATATAACATAGTTTTGTCCACTAAAGATGGGCAGTGTTATAGAGGAATAACTTGAATAGGCCATTGTTTTGGATATTTGGATGATGTATTTTTTGGATATATTGGATGAGTTATTTTATGAGTTTTCACTCAGTGTTTTGGCTCACTCTTTTGTTGAGGCTTGCAAATGATACAAGCAGCAACAACACTCAAGAAAGGTAGAAGGAAACCTCAAACTCACAACCCGAATCTTTATTGCTTTGATACCAAATCTATTGGATTTTTTATATATTTGGCTAAGATATTCTCAAAGAGAAATGTTAGTAACTCTCTGGTTTTTTTTTTTGCTTTGCTTGAAGAAGGAGATAAAGAAAGAAAGATAAGACAGAATATAGAGTTTTGTTGTGTAAAATATCTTAGCAGTTTTTTCATTTCATTTCATTCTATTTTTAGAGATATTACATTTAACTAAAACACAATAAATTTGATATCTATCTCGATAAAATCAACATACCTACTATCTAACATTTCTTTAGTTTCGAGGAATACAAATGATGGCTATTGTTTGAACTTTCGTCTGCTGCACGTAGGGGTGAGCAGTTCGGTTTTAGGTTAGTTTTTTATCAGTTTTAAAACCGAACCAACCATGTCAATTTTTTAAGTTGCTATAACCGAACAAACCGAATTTTTGAAAAAGAAACTGGATAAAAATTGGACCAAAATTTTAGTCGATTTTCGACCAGTTCGGTTAGTTTGGACTTCATTAAAATGGGCCATTCAGTAAGCTCATTAGCAGTTTATTTTTTTTTTTTTTTTTTTTTTTTTTNTTTTTATGTAGACCAGCCCATTAGCAGTTTTTTTTTAAGAAAGCCCATCCCATTAGCATTTTTCTTAATACCCTGATACCACCTGGCCCAGATTGTACACATACTTGATTTTATGTACACCACCATCATTCTATGTTTGGGAAATAATTTGCAAGCAAGTATAAGTCAATGAATATTGGATTTCACGTTTCAATAAAAAAAATATTATCCAAATGCTACATACTTATTTACCACTAGCTACAAAAAAAAAACCAAATAATATACAAAAATAAATAAATAAATAAATAAATCCCAGCGGCTTGAGAATATTTTGAAAGAAAACTTGGAACTTTGTAAAGTCTTAACAATAGGCATAACACACAAAATTAAAAAATTACATACAAAATTCTAGACAATAGGCATAACATATATACATTGTCTAAATTATGAATTCAAAATTCAAAATTACATAACATTGTTTAAATTCTAGACAATAGGCATAACATACAGAATTACAAGTACAGTGCAATTATATAATATACTATAAATATTAAACAAAATAAAATTAAAAATTAAAAAATCCAAAGCAAAAATAATAATTTAAATAAGATTCATCAAAACATAGAAAGTAAAAAACTTAAATAAAACACAATCCACGTAAAAACTTAAATAAAATATTGTCCAAAAAGAACCAAACTTATACTAAATTAAAACAACATCCAAATAGAAAACTTAATTTAAGAACAATAAAAAATAAAAACAAATTATCATTAATGCAAAAATAATGAAGAACTATTGCTTTTTTTTTTTGGCATCTCTTAATCAATTTCTTGAATCTTTAAATGTTGCACATTGTTGTTGATGGTGGTCTTCTTGGAAGTAATGGTGGTAGATTTTCTTTTGTTGTTACACATGCCTCTCCTAAACAAACAAACAAACAATTAATACAAGTTATATTACACGAAGCTAAAAAAAATTCAAAAAGTGAAACTTACAAGATATAAAAATAAAAAGAATAAAATTTACCCAATTCAATGCTTATCATAATATAACAAATCATCCATTGGCATGTCTACGCGATGGTCTACACGGACTGGAATGACTTGCAACCAATTTTGTGAACAAACCAAAGCCTCCACCATCTTTGTTCCCAATGAGCTCCGATATGCATCAAGAACACAACCTCCGGTACTAAATGTAGATTAGGATGCCACGGTATAAATTTTAGACAAAATTGGATATTTTGTCCTATTAAGTTTCCACCAAGACAAAATATAAAAATTAAAATTCAAAGAATCCTCCAATGGATTCAACAAATATCGACCCACCTCACATTTTAATTCCATAATATTTTTCTCAACTTGTATCTTTCGAAACTTTAAACTTCTCAATTTTCGACTATCATTACTATCCTCTCCCATCACCACACTTTGTTGTGCTAATGATCTCACTTTATTGGACATGGTTGATCTTGAAATATCACTAGGTCTAGTACCACTTATCTTTTAGTACTCAAACAAGCGATAAAAAATGTCATTGAGATCCTTAGTTAAAGATTGTACCTTGTCAAACTCATAAGCATCTTCAAAGATCAATGAAAAATAATCCAACTTGTAGCGTGGATCAAGCACAACTCCAATAACCAACATCTTGTTAACATCGCCACTATTAGTCAAACTTTTTCAACATTTGATAGCCATTTCAGCCATCATCCCGTTTTCATTGTTACTCTATTTAAGAAGATCGGTATACATGAAACTAATCTCATGAAAGCACATAGCGAAAGTGACACTAAAAAAATAACTCACTTTCAAAGTAACATCATAAAAAATTTTCAAAAATCTTACAAACACCCCTGTATTCCTCTAATTTTTACTTCTAAGCGGTCCAATTCTTTTATGTCAAATTTCATGATCTTTAAAGTATTGCAGATACAATTGATCCTCACTTTCCATCCTTCAAAAGCTACATGAAACTTCAAAGCTGAGTTCAACATCAAATATGTGGAATTCCACCTAGTAGGCACATCTAACACCACATTGCCTTTGTATTCAATCTTCTCTTTTCCTACACATTCTTGAAAAGTGCATAACCTTGAAGGAGAAGATCTAACATACCTAACAGCATTGTAAATTCCAGCAATGCTGGTTTGGATCTCCTTCAACCCAAAGCCAACAATCAAGTTAATGATGTGTGTAGTGCAACGAACATGAAGAAACTCACCATCCAATACACTTTCTTTCCAATTCCTTAATATTCTATTCAAATAATTAATTGTTACATCATTTGAAAAAGCATTGTTAACTGTAATTGTAAAAACCCTCTCAATGCCCCAATCAATTAAACAATTCTTAATTTCCTTGCCAATTGTCTCACCTCTATGATTTTGGACAACACCAAAATTTAAAATTCACTTATGCAAAATCCAATTATCATCAATAAAGTGGGCGGTAAGAGACATGTAACAATTATTTTGAATAGAAGTCCAAGTGTCTGCGGTTAGGCAAACCCTTGCTTACTCTTCAAAACCATACTCTTCAACTTTTTTTTCTCATCCATATACAATTGCCACACGTCTCTAGAAATAGCTCTACAAGACAGTGGATCAAACTTAGGATTGAAAGCATGACATATCTTTCTAAACCCTTCACCCTCGACATGACTAAATGGAAACTCACCAATGACAATCATTTCAGCACAAGCTTTCCTACATGCATCTCTACTAAATGCATTAGTAGCAACCAAATTGCTATTTCCACCCATACCAAATTGGGACTTTTCAAAAGACAATACTTTTTGTCTTTTATCATCTTTCTGTTGTGGTATAATTAACTGACAAGTGCACGAATCAACAAGTAATAAAGTGGAGTTCTAAGAGAATTTCGATATCGATCCCACGAGAAATAATGTTTCTATTTATTGAAATTAAATAAACTGTAAATTAAACTTGAAAATTAAAAGACAGTTTGTTTGATTGTTGTGTGTATCTAAGAATGAATTTAAAAGCAAAGCAATATTAAAAACAAGAACAAGGCAACAAGTACAATTTCACAGATTTTAAGAAATAAAGAATATAATTTCACCACTAATACTCCTATTTAGCCCAATGCATTGCAAATTCATAGATTAATCCCCTTTTAACCACATATGACTAGAAGTTGATTTCTCAATGCATTCTAATCTAGCAAGCACAACGTGTTTAATTACTTCTAATCTAAACACGGAAATTTAAGCCCTAAGACATGCAAACCCAATAAATCGTGATAAAGTTGTCACTATGGCATTCAATATTTCTATAAACATGTATTTTATTGCCCATCCATATCTATACTCCTTATTTCTAAGCCAATATAAATACCTAATCAATCCACATTTTCATGGAAGCATTAAGAACTACAATAAAATATTAACCTTAAACATGAATCAAATTTAAAAATGCATTAGAAACTAAATAGTCATAAAAGGGTTACTTCATAATCCTTATAGAAAAATTAGCTACACATCATCTCAAAATTATCCATGAAATATATAAAAGACAACATAGTTTAAATAACAAAGAAAATCAGAGAAAAGAAAACAAATCTGGATTTATGACTGCGGGAAATTGGTTCTTCGATCCTCTCTTCTTAGCTTCTTCAAACTATGATCAAAGTTTCAAGGTGACTCCTCCAAAGGCTGGCCAAATCTCCTTAGACTTCTCTTTGTGTAGCACAACTTTGCTCTCTTAAAAACTGAATAATAAATCTAACTAAATACCTATGTTGCTATGAGAATGGGGAGGAAAAGAAAAGGAAAGATGCGGCTGGAGAGGGAAGAAGACTACTGTAGCCGGGAGGGCTAGTGAAATGTGTAAAAGATCCTATTTTCACTCTCAAGGTAGCAATCTATTTATAGGAGAGGTTTAAGAGTGGTTTAATCCTAAGGTATCTCTAAAACCTAAAGA
This sequence comes from Ochetophila trinervis, assembly GCA_003254975.1. NCBI lineage: Eukaryota > Viridiplantae > Streptophyta > Magnoliopsida > Rosales > Rhamnaceae > Ochetophila > Ochetophila trinervis. The sequence goes on from QANX01004646.1 coordinate 200,285, forward strand.
ATATAGAAGATACAATATTACATAATGTCAATCTCCATAAATTCTCTAAATGGCCGGCCACCCTAAGGACATAGAGGTATTTTGTGCCTCATGTTCACACTAGAGATAAAGAAACATTCCTTATCCCTCTAGGAATAAAAATCAATCTTTAATTCCTTTTCCTTTTATCCTAAATATTATTCCAACAATTAAATTAGAATAATCTGACCTCCCATGTGGCATATGATGTGGCAAATCGGACACATGGTTGGTGTGTGCTGACATGACAGTCCAATCACAAATGTAGTCCAAATAAGCAAAGAACTTTCCATTTTTATCTTCAATAACCGTCAGACAGATTCCAAGTAGACTTTGGGTGACCAAATTAACTCATAATCCACTTATTCTTGTGGAAAAAGTTATTTCTATGTATTAGCTTTCCAAGAATATCGTGTTTGCACAAATTGGACATCGGGAAGGCACTCAAATTCCAGTTTTCCCGAGATGGTGTAAATCTGCCGCAACTATTGGAAATATTGATTTTGTAAATCAAACTGGCACTGATTGACCGAACCAATTGCAATGAAACTTTTTAGTATTGAAGCCTAGTGAATCAAGAATCATTTTCAACTAAAATTATACAAAACCTCAAAGTATAGCTCTAGATAAGATTTTCTCAGTAAAGGTTGCACAGAAACACAGTAATTTCAGCTTTAGTATTTCTTTTATTGAATACAGAAAAATACAATAATTAAGTACTTTTCATTATCATTTCATTATAAACTAGCTCAAATTCAATATAAAAGTGGCATAAAAACATTAACATTTTATGCTTATCAAATACCTCCAAATTGAACTTTTGCTAGTCCCTAGCAAAGAAAGAACTAATAACATACTCCTATAAAACCCAATACTTTGATGAGGTTGCCTCAAAGATTGCATAATAATATTAATTCAAAAATAATTTCCTAGTGATCATGCATCTCAACACCTTATCTTCTATTCAACATAATAATTACTTTCAAGTGTGTGTGTGAGATCGACTAATACATTCAATGTCATGCACTTGAATAAATTTTCAATAAATAGAGTTTGAAAATAAATATATGAACTACCATATGCTTAACATAATTAAATAGCTCTCCACTAATGTAGATCAATGCATTACCTATAATCAATAGGACTTTATGAGCTTGTAATGTAAATGTTAAAGGGTAATAGGCTAGGAGAAAGAAAAGGATAGGAATAAAAATTCAAAGAAAAAAAACTCATGAGTAATATGCTTATAAAAAAAAATTTAGTTTTCTACTTTCAAAAACACTTTTCTTTTTCCTTTCCTTCAAACTTCACAAAACAACATTTTTTTTCTATTTTTTTTTCTTTTCTTCTTTCAACTCTTTTTTTTTCTTTACTTTTCTTTTTTAGCTTTTTCCTTCTAACCCCCAAATTGACTAATGTCATATCTTGCTCAAACTTCTTTTTCAACATCAAAGATGCATAGCCATATTTTGACCAACATCAAAAAACCCCCCAAATTATCTTCTACTTCACTCTACCAAATTCAATTTATAAGCATATATCACTTTTAACATAAGTTCTCTTTGATAAATGTGTATAGGGTAGAAAAAATATATTTAGGTATAAAAGGTAAGTCAATGTGGTTTAAAGAATAAAAAGGCTCTAATATGCAATCAATTATGCATCCTAAAAATGGCTCAAATAAGGTACTAGTGGATAAATATTTTAAAGGTAGGCTAGAAAGGCTCAAATTTAAAACAAAAATGGCCTAAATCATATTCAAAGTAATGCATCGCTTTAGGATTTCGCCTCAAGCAATAATTATGCAAGTTCTAGAGTTCACAAAAAATAATCACTCTAAATTAATGCAAACCTTCTAAAATATACAATCAAAATTATGCATATTTAATAAAGTGCTCAAAATTTTGAGAGTAATAACATGTGAACTTAACTTTAGGCATTAGAGAATACACAAAAACAATTCCACTACCTAAGAATCAATTTATTAACAATCATATTCCTATCATAGGCTGAAAAATATTAAAACAAAAAAAAAAATCAGCAACAAAACAGTTTTTTTTTTTTTTAGAAAAACAAATCTAACTAAAAACGAAAAATTTTAAAACTAAAGAATAGAAATTTCAAACAAAGAGAACCACCCCCAAATTAAGATTGACATAGTCCTCGATGTTCAAAAACAAAGAAAATAAACAAGGTAAAGAGTAAGGGTTTAAGAAAGCTCCCCCATTTAATGACATGCAATGAAATTGCAACTTTTATGCTAAAAAAGGCTCCCTTTTTTCCGATCACTCCCATTATGCTTCGTCTTTGATTTTCACTTCTTTGACACCTAAAACACAAAACAAAAACAACTAAAAAGAAATTAAAACTGAAAATTAAAAATAAATACCTTTAAACTTTGGGTTGCCTCCCAAAAAGTGCTTGCTTAAGTCTTTAGCTTGACTTTCTTGTTGAGTTCAAGGATCTTTAAATTCAATGAAAGAAACCATTTCTCCTCATTCATAATAAGGTTTCAATCTTTGACCATTAACTAAGAAAGGAGCTTGACCATCTCATACAATTTCAATAGACCCATATGGTGAGATTCTTTTGATCTTATATAGACCACTCCATCTTGATTTTAACCTTCCTGGAAACAGTCTCAACCTGGAATTGAAAAGTACTTGTTGTCCTACATAAAATTCTTTCTTACTAATCCTCTTATCATGCCATTTTTTTGTTTTTTGTTTATAAATCATGGCATTTTCATATGCTTCCATGCGGAATTCATCTAAATGATCCAATTGCAACAGTCTATGCTTCCCCACAGCTTAAGTATCAAAGTTAAAAAACTTAGTTGCCTAATAGGCTTTATGTTCCAACTTTACAGGAAGATCACATGCCTTACCAAACACTAACCTGTATGGTGACATACCAATGGGAGTCTTGAATGGGGTTCTATAAGCCCATAAAGCATCATCTAATTTATGTGACGAATCTCTTCGTGATACATTTACAGTCTTCTCCAAAATACTCTTGATTTCCCTGTTTGAAATCTCTACTTGTCCACTGGTTTATGGATGGTAAGGAGTTGCAATTTTATGAGTAACACCATATTTGCATAATAGAGCATCAAATTGTTTATTGCAGAAATGTGTACCACCATCACTAATGATTGATCGAGGAGTTCCAAATCTAGTAAAATGTTTTTTCGCAAAAATTTAAGTACAACTCTTGAATCATTAGTAGGTAAGGCACATGCTTCCACCCATTTAGAAACATAATCAACAGCAACTAAAATATACCTATTTTCAAAAGATGAAGGGAAAGGACCCATGAAATCAATTCCCCAAACATCAAATAATGCAACTTCACGGACATTCTTCAAAGGCATTTCATTCCTCTTGGAAATATTACCAATTCTTTGGCACTTGTCACAAGCTTGTATGAAAAGATGAGTATCTTTAAACATTGTTGGCCAATAGAAACCGCATTGTAAAATTTTAGCAACTGTTTTATTAACACCAAAATGACCCTCATAGTCGCTATTATGGCAATCATTTATTATGGATCTAACATCTTCTCTAGGGACACATTTTCTAAAAACACCATCAGCACATGATTTAAACAAAGTAGGATCATCCCAAAAGTAGGTTCTCTCATCTTTCAAAAATTTCTTCTTTTCATAAGGCATTACCAAATTGGAAGGCATAATATTAGAAGCCAAATAATTTACTATACCAGCAAACCATGGATCTTCAATAATGCTTCCTATTTGAAATACTTTTTCATCTGGGAAAGTTTCTTTTATTTCATGTTCTTTTTCTTTTTCGTTCTCCCCGCAATCTAACCTAGAAAGATGATCTGCCACTAAATTCTCTACTCCTTTCTTATCTAAAATTTGAACATCAAACTCTTGGAGTAATAAAATCCATCTAATCAACCTAGGCTTAGCATCTTTCTTCGACATCAAATATTTTATGGCAGAGTGATCAGTATACACTATAGTTTTTTATCCCAACAAATATGCCCTAAATTTGTCAAAAGCATAAACAATAGCAGGCATTTCATTTTCAGTAGTGGCACAATTCAATTGAGCATCATTTAGTGTCTTACTAGCATAATAGATAGCATGCATTTTTCCATCTTTCTTTTGACCTAACACTGCACCTACAGCATAGTCACTTACATCACACATGATAACATATGGTAAATTCCAATCAGAAGCAACAATTATTGGTGCACATGTAAGTTTATCTTTTAATAAAATTAAAGCATGCATGCATTTGTCATCAAAATCAAAAGGCACATCTTTATTTAACAAATTGCAAAGGGGTTTAGAAATTTTGGAAAAATCTTTGATAAATCTTCGATAAAAACCAGCATGCCCCAAAAAACTCCTAATTCCCCTGACAATTTTGGGTGGTGGTAATTTTGAGATTACCTTCACTTTTGCTTTATCAACCTCAAGGCCTTTATGACTTACTTTATGACCTAACACAATTCCTTTTTGGACCATGAAATGACATTTTTCCCAATTTAGCATAAGATTAGTCTCTTCACATCTTTGGAGAACTTTAGACAAGTTATTTAGACACAAAGTAAAAGAATCACCAAAAACTGAAAAATCATCCATAAAAATTTCAATGATATCATGTCACAAAAGATTGCCATCATACATCTTTGAAAAGTGGCAGGTGCATTGCACAAACCAAAAGGCATTCTCCTATAGTCTATGCACACTCTCCATCCAGTTACTAACCTAGTGGGTATATGTTCATTATTTTCATTTTCTACCACAGTTATACCCCCTTTCTTTGGTACTACTTGCATATGACTAACCCACTCACTATCTGAATTGGGTAAATAATTCTAGCATCCAAAGGTTTAAGAACTTCCTTCCTTACCACTTCTTTAAGATCTGGGTTTAGCCTTCTTTGAGCTTCTACACTCGGTTTATGTTCATCCTCCATATGTATTTTGTGCATACAAACAGAGGGGCTAACTCCTTTGATATCAGCTATAGTCCATCCTAAAGCAGTTCGGTGCTTCCTTAAAACTTGTAAAAGCTCACTCTCTTGGTTACTACTTAAAGATGAAGAAATAATAATAGGTAGAGTGTCATTATCCCCTAGGAAGGCATATTTTAAGTGACTGGGAAGGGGTTTTAATTCTAAAACTGGGTATTTTCACAAGATGGTTCTTTGCTTGGTTCTCTCTCACCTAAGTCCTCGTATTTTCTTATAAAGTTTACAGCCTCTATTTCTTCTTCAATCAGAGGGTTTTCTATACTTTTCTTTACATGTTCATTGATCAAAGTATCACAAACATCAATCAAATGGCAAGAGGACGATGCATCATCAATATTAGGAAATTTTAAAGCATTGAAAACATTAAAACTTACCTCCTCATCCAATATTCTCAAAGTAAGTTCTCCTTTCTGCACATCAATGAGGACTCTGCCAGTAGCTAAGAATGGTCTTCCTAGTATGATTGGTAAATGTTCATCTTCCTCCATATCCAAGACTATAAAATCTGCAGGAAAAATAAACTTATTTACCTTGACTAGTACATCCTCAAGAATTCCTCGTGGTCTTTTTATGCTCCTACCTGCCATTTGTAGAGACACATATATGGGTTTAACCTCCCCAACTCCAAGTTTCCTGTAGACAGTACAAGGCATTAAATTAATACTAGCTCCTAAATCACATAATGCCATAAAGTTAAAATGACCAATATTACAAGGGATGTCAAAACTTTCTGAGTCTTTTAACTTGGAGGAATTTTATTTTGAAACCTAGCACTGCACTCTTTAGTAAGTGCAGCCATATCATACTTCTCCCACCTCCTCTTGTTACTTAGAATTTCTTTAACAAACTTAGCATAGCTAGGCATGGATTCTAGGGCATCAATTAATGGAATATTAATATGCAATTGTTTAAACACATCCAGAAATTTATTAAATCGCCTATCTGATTTAGCATTTCTAAGTCTATTAGGAAAAGTTGGAAAGGGCGGAAGTTTATATTATGCATTCTTTATAGTTGGCTCGGCATTCCCCTGTTGTTGCTTGAGTTGACTATTTATGCAGCTCTCTTCTTGGATGAGTGTATCTTGTTTCTGCTTTTCTTGTTGACTCTCAATTGTCCTTGCATGAGGAGGAATGTATTTGTCTTGTTTCGGAGCATCAATTCTATCTTGAGAAGTGGTTCTTTTGGTTGAAATTGAGATTTTCTGTTACACTGAAGACTCTATACATATGTTATCTTTTATGCTCGGATGGTCCTCTAACTGTTTTCCATTTCTCAAAACAATAGCTTTGATATGCATTCCAATCTTACTCTCATCATGATTTTTCTGAATGACTTGAGTTGCTTCCTCCACTTGAGTCCTTAATCCTTTTAGTATTTCCTTTGTCTCCTGTACAAAAGCATTAGAATTCTTGGATATTTTTAACATAGATTGCTCAAGTAAAGAAACAGTATGAGATAAAGGTGGAGCTTGAGTTTGAGTTTGAATTTTTATTGAGATTCGAGGATTGAAATTGTTTGTGTTGTTGAGGTTGAACTTGATAGATCCCTTTTTGTTGTTGTCCTTCTTAAGTGTTTGAGTTGTCTCTCCATGAGAAATTTGGATGGTTCCTCCATCCTGGATTGTAAGTGTTGAAGAAGGGGTTATTGTTTCTATTGCCTTGTCATAAATTCCCTACAAAATTCACATCATTCGATTCATTAGAATTTCCTACATGACAATTTATACTTTCATGATTATCCCCACAATATTCACAACAACTAATATTAGAAATATTGGAAATATTAGTATAATTGTTGGAACCCAAGGTTTCAAGTTGCTTTGTAAGCAATGCAACTTGACAACTCAATTTATCTAACATATCCTCTTCATGAACAGTCATAGTCCTTTTTAGGTTTTGGCTTCTTTCACTTGCCCATTTGGAATTGTTGATTGCCATCTCTTCCAGTAGTTTGTATGCATCCTCTTGGGACTTGTTTAATAAAGCACCACCTAGCAGCATCCAGATTATTTATTGTTAAATTATTTAACTCATTATAAAAGGTTTGTACTTGACTCCAAATGAGCATCCCATGGTGTAGACACTTCCTATGTAGCTCTTTTAGCCTCTCCCAAGCTTCATATAAAGACTCTCCATCAAATTGGTGAAAAGTACTAATTTCATTCCTAAGCTTGGAGGTTTTAATAGGTGGAAAAAATTTGTTTAGAAACTTAAAGGCTAAATCATCCCAAGTGACAATACTCCCAAGGGGTAGAGATTGTAACCAACTTTTGGCTCAATCCCTTAAAGTAAAAGGAAACAACCTAAGGTTTAAAGCATCCTCAATAATACCATTATATTTCACTAACTCACACACATCACAAAAATTTGATATATGTTGGTTTGGATCCTCACTTGGTAACCCTCCAAATTGGTAATTATTGAGCATAGACATGGTAATAGGCTTGACCTCAAAGCTAGGTGCATCAATAGGTGGTCTCCTAATACATGACATATCCTCAACCCTTCTAGGTGCAAGCATAATCCCTAGTAGACCTATAACCTTGGTTAATAGGGACTTCAGGAATTATTGGGTTACCTTGGTTTTCCATATTGTTTTCTTCTCTTTCGATGTTTCTAAATAAAGTTTCTCTAACTCCCTCTCTCCTTAATCTCCTTAGATCTCTCTCAGAAAATTCAGATTCAGAGTTAAGACTCATAAAATGGAACAACTAAACAAAACTGAAAAATTAAAACAGTAAAACAAAACACAAAACATAAAAACAGCAACTGAAAATAAATGGAAAAACTGAATTAAAACAGCAACTAATATTAATAAAACTGAAATCAAACAATTGAATAACTAAAGAGAGTTAAAACTAGATGCAAATTCAATTAAACTAAAAGTAAACACAAAAATTAAGCAAAAATAAACACCAAACAGCAACTAAAAAAAAATAAAACAGTGAACAAACTAATTAAAACAGTAAATAAAACTGCAGTATTAAATTTTTATTTTTTTTTTATTTTTTTATAGAAAGATAGAACCCAAGATTAAACAAACAGTAAGCTAAACAAAAATCAAAGAGCAATAAATTAAAACATAAAACCGAAACAAAACAGTAAGCAAAATTATATATATATATTTTTTAAACCACAATCCCTAAAAACAAAAACACGAAAATTAAAAACTTATCTACTTTGATTTTCTCCTTCTTCAAACTCGAATTGGATTGCTTTGGATCCAAGAAAGCTTTCCAATTTGTTGTTCTTAGATAGCTAAAACCAAACCTACACACAAAAACAAAAGAATTAAACTAAAAACAGAAATTTAATAAATTCAAATTCAAAACTAGAATTAATTATTCCTCGGCAACGGCGCCAGAAACTTGTTGTGGTATAATTAACTCGCAAGTGCACGAATCAACAAGTAATAAAGTGGAGTTCTAAGAGAATTCAGATATCGATCCCACGAGAAATAATGTCTCTAGTTATTGAAATTAAATAAACTGTAAATTAAACTTTGAAAATTAAAAGAGAGTTTGTTTTATTGTTGTGTGTATTCAAGCATGAATTTAAAAAGCAAAGCAATATTAAAAACAAGAAAAAGGCAGCAAGTACGATTTCACAAATTTTAAGAAACAAGGATTATGATTTCACCACTAATACTCCTATTTAGCTCTATTGCATTGTAGATTCATAGGTTAACTCCCCTTTAACCACATATGACTAGAAGTTGATTTATCAATGCATTCTAATCTAGAAAGCGCACTGTGTTTAATTACTTCTAATTTAAACACGGAAATTTAAGCCCTAAGATATGCAAACCCAATAAATCGTGATAAAGTTGTCACTAAGGCATGCAATATTTCTATAACCATGTATTTTATTGCCTATCCATATCTATACTCCTTATTTCTAAGCCAATATAAATACTTAATCAATCCACCTTTTCATGGAAGCATTATGAACTACAATAAAATATGAACCTTAAACATGAATCAAATTTAAAAATGCATTAGAAACTAAATAGTCAGAAAAGGGTTACTTCATAATCCTTATAGAAAAATTAGCTACACAACATCTCAAAATTATTTATGAAATAAATAAGAGACAACATAGTTTAAATAATAAATAAAATAAGAGAAAAGAAAACAAATCTGGATTAATGACTGCTGGAAATTGGTTCTTCAATCATCTCTTCTTAGCTTCTTCAAACTATGATCAAAGCCTCAAGGTGACTCCTCCAAAAACTGGCCAAATCTCCTTGGACTTCTCTTTGTGTAGGACAACTTTGCTATCTTAAAAACTGAATAATAAATCTAACTAAATACCTATGTTGCTGTGAGAATGGGGAGGAAAAGAAAGGGAAAGATGCGGCTGGAGAAGAAAGAAGACTGTTGTAGCTGTGAGGGCTAGTGAATTGTGTAAAGGATCCTCTTTTCACTCTCATGTTAGCAATCTATTTATAGGAGAGGTTTAAGAGTGGTTTAACCCTAATGTATCTCTAAAACCTAGAGAATGTAGGAGATAGAATATTACATAATCTCAATCTCCATAAATTCTCTAAATGGCCGGCCACCCTAAGGACATAGAGGTATTTTGTGCCTCATGTTCACACTAGAGATAAGGAAACATTCCTTATCCCTCTAGGAATAAAAATCAATCTTTAATTCGTTTTCCTTTTATCCTAAACATTATTCCAATAATTAAATTAGAATAATCTGACCTCCCATATGGCAAATTCAGACACATGGTATGTGTGTGGTGACATGGCAGTCCAATGACAAATGTAGTCCAAATAAGCAAAGAACTTTCCTTTTTTATCTTCAATGACCGTCAGGCAGATTCCAAGTAGACTTTGGGTGACCAAATTAACTCATAATCCACTTATTCTTGTGGAAAAAGTTATGTCTATGTATTAGCTTTCCAGGAATATCTTGTTTGTACAAATTGGACATCGGGAATGCACTCAAATTCCAGTTTTCCCGAGATGGTGTAAATCTGCCGCAACTGTTGGAAATATTGATTTTGTAAATCAAACTGGCACTGATTAGCCAAACTAATTGCAATGAAACTGTTCAGTATTGAAGCCTAGTGAATCAGGAATCATTTTCAACTAGAATCGCACAAAACCTCAAAGTGTAGCTCCAGATATGATTTTCTCAGTAAAAGTTGCGCAGAAAAATAGTAATTAAGTACTTTTCATTATCATTTAATTATAAACTAGCTTAAATTATATATAAGAAGTGGCATGAAACATTAACATTTTATGCCTATCACTTTCCTGAAAGGGCTTTTTTTGCATTGATTCGTCAAATGGTTCCTCAATGTACTAGTTCCATTCCTCTCCGTATCACATGCATAATTTACTCCACAATGCCTACACTTACATCTATGATAATTTGGATCACTAGATTTCATTTTTGAAAAATGTTCCCAAAAAAATGCTTTCCTATTAGAACTAGAACCTTTCCTATCTTTTTTTTAAGACACTTCATCTAATGACTCAACTTAAGGTGAGTTAACATTTGTGGTATGCCTATTAAAAAACTCTTCCACTTCATTTATTTCATGTAAATGATCTTCTTCCATCCTATTTGAAAACAATCAAACATATTCACAAACAAACATCCAAAAAAATTGAAAAACGCATCTTTAAAATTAGATATTTTGTCCAATTAAGTTTTTGCCCACTCTATTATAGACTATTATAAAAAAAGTAAAAATAAAACAGCAGCAAGTATATGGAATATATTTTAAAGAACATGCTTATAACAATTAACCACAACTTCATAACAAACAAATGGCAATAAAAAAAAATTCATGATCTCAATGTCAATACCCCAACTTCGCAGCAACATAACCACACACAAACATCAAGCAACTCAGCAGCAAACAATCTCACAGCCTAACTTCACTACAATTCGTTGCAAAAAATAAATTCTATCTAAGAAGGAAAAATATTTACCGGTTATTTGCACTTTATAGTCTTCACTTCAGTTACTAAATCAACACAGTTGGAGCAGAAACAAAAAAAAAAAAAAATAAGTTAGTCAATCNAAAAAAAGTTAGTCAATCAATTCAAATAACCAAAAAGAAAAATAACAAAACCAAAAGAATTTTAATAGTAGTAGAAAAAAAATAATAATAAGTTAGTCAACCAATTCAAATAACCAAAAAGAAAAATAACAAAACCAAAAGAATTTTAATAGTGATAGATGTCCGGCTATTTGATGTTTAGTGGGAATCTTCAAATAATAATTGTAACATCCCGTTTTGAGAAAAATAGTAAAAATTTCAAGTTTGACCAGTTTGACCTTAAGTGGGCCCAGAGTTGACTTTTTGTGTGGTTGTGATTTGGTTTTGACTTTGGTACCGTTGTGTAGACCTTGTCGATATGAGTCCGTAAACTAGTAGTATGCTTAATTCGGAGTTAAGACTGGGAAGTTATGGTCATTTTAGTGTGAAGGGCTTTTTGATAATTTGGCAAGGACTAATATTTTTGGATGGGAAATGACCATTTTACCCCTGTCTTCATCCTTAAATTTTTTGGTCAAGGTCTAGAATTTTCCAGCACACACCCGAGACCCTTCCCCCACTTTCACCGCGCCACCTTCCCACGCCGACAGCCACCGCACCGTGGCCAAAGTTGGCCGACCACCACCTTTAGATCGAAGCCGGCGACCTCCTCTTCCTCCCTGTACCGGTGGTTCACCGTAAAATGACCCAGATCGCCGGAAATTGCAGCGAAACCGAGAGCTCGTGCAGCCCGTGCATTGTTGCGACACCACCTTTGGCCGGCCAGATCTCACTGTTCCGGTGGAGTTAGGGAGCGTGCTTGGTATCGTTGGAAAGCTGGTGCGATGATCTACATTTTGGTACCAAGATTGACCCCGGAGACTGCCGAATCACGTCAGAAAAAGGCCGCGAAGTCTCGGAAAAACCACCCGCGACAGCCACCTTTCCACCCCGATCTACTCTGATCTCCTGCGAGTGACATGACACAGCCACCACCACGAGCTTCAGACCGTGCCGAAGACCAGATATGCATTTTCCCAAGCTCCGACGACCACCACACGCGCCGCACGTGCCGCCCGAAGTTGCTGCCACGCGCCACCGCCGATCTGCCCCACCGCCGGCGAGTGGTGGTGCACCGCCCATCCAAGAAGCTCCGCCTCGTGCCGGTGAAGCTAACCCAGGGTCCCTTTCCTGTCACCTTCGCCGTTTGCACCCTCAACGGACTCAATCTTTGGCCAGATCTTCACCGCCTCCGGCGAGGCTGTCGGCGGCGAGTGGGTGCTCACCACCCGTTCCAATACATTCCTAGGGTCGTGGGCAAGCTTGCTGTACCTTCAATTTGATTTAATTTTGGTCGGATTCGAAAACGCACAATCCCGGCCGAGGTTCGATCTTCCGGGACCGATTCCGATCAATTGCTGCGACGAATCCTGAAATTGAAGGTAGATTCTCGTTCCTTGCATCTTCAATCTCGTTTCAATATAAAGTTTGCTAAAATCGGATTTGAAACGGGAAAATCCATGTATTTTGGAGATTTTTACCAGTTTGGGACATTTCGTAATTTCTAAAAATATTGAGGTATTTTCGTAATTACTGAAATTGCTGGGCAATCTTGTAATTAGTGTTTTAATCTTGTAATGGGAGACTTAGAGGACTCCTATGAGCCGTTGGTTAGTTTCGGTAATTTAAAGAGTATTTTGGTAATTTATTTTAGGTGTTCGTGCATGTTCGAGGGCTGGATCGGAGATCCAGCAGGAGCACGCGTCAGACCTATGAGTGCATTTATTTTCTAAACGTGTTGGGATTATATATTATTATGATTTAATCGCATATGATTTGTTTTAATTGAGTTTTATTGTGCATTTTAAATTATGCTTATTAAATATATTATATGCTGATTTAAATGGTTGATGATTTAAAACTATATATGCATTTGTGATTTTAATGGAATTTATATGAGATTGATGTTTTAAATGGTATTTGGTGATTTATGGAATTTAAGAAATTTTTGGGGCAAATTTTTGATATTCGAAAAATATTTGATTGTTTTAGTAAAATTTTTTTCAAACGAGAAGAGTTTGGAAAATTGTTTTAAAATAAAAGGATTTGAAAATTTATGATATTCGGTGATGGATGATTTTAGAAACGATTTTGAGGAGTACCACACGGTATCGAGATGTTGATTGAGATGTATGATTATTATGCGCGCTATATAAATTATTATGCCATCTTCTGCTGCGGACACGTGTCGGGAGAGAGATGATGAGGATCCTGCCATGACGGATTTGGGACCCTGGTTCGTTGTGATGAGTTTACCCCCCTCCCCCGCCTGCGACGCCATCAGGACGCTGAGGGTCACACGGCACGATACTATGCTGTGGTGCCGATTTGGATTTATATGGATTGGATTTATATGATTTAGATTTATACGATTTGGATTTATATGATTTTCGATTCACAGTTGCAGTTATGATTTTGTATTCATGGATTTTGCCTCATGATTTTAGATTGTGGATTTTGAATTTATGGGTTGGAGCCCATGGTATTTGTTTTTAAATCGGTTTTGGATTTAACAAATGTTTCTACTTGCCATTGTATACAAACATGATTTACAAATAAACTTAATGTTTCTTGTTGAGATTATATTATGGTTTTAGTGATTGATTCGTGTTTTCAATGATCGTTTTAAATTACGTTTTTGCCCCACAAACTGTTTTATAATGATTTAATGATTTTGGGAATTAAACTAAGGATTTTGCGAAATGATTTTCAAAACGGGGAACCTTTCAACTGAGTGACGTGAGGTTTGAGTGTAAAGGATTTAAACTGTTGAACTTGTATTTTGTAGTTATCTAGGAGCACTCACTGAGATTTTATATCTCACGTTTTGTGTTTCTAACTTCGTTCCCTAGGTCATAGTTGCAGGTCCTCGTGAGCTACCGTCGGCATTGCATTCGCACTCGACTTCCGCTACTACTTCTTCTTATGTATTAAATCATGTTCTCTTTATTCTGTTTATTGTTGGATTTGTATCATTTATATTTTGTTATCTCACTTAGTGATTCTGTCATTCCCACCTTCTCCCTAATCTGTTATGTTATTTATTTCAGTACAGCTAGTTGTTTGTTGCAATGCATATCTTATGAACTTTTTGTCCTATTTATTATTTTATTGTTTATTGAACTCCTTTTCGGAGGAGGATTCTGTCGGCTGCCCCGAGGGGTTCTGGTGGAATCTTCCTCAGGCGGGGCCTCTCTGGTTAATCTGGAGGGATTTCCGGGGCGGGTCCTGTCAATAATAGTTAAAAAATTTGGAAACATTAAACATTTAAAACTAAAGTAATTAATAATCCGAAGGGTTTAAAATTGATGAACATTTTAAACTATTAGTGATAGATGAACATGTTTGAAATTGATACCCAAAAGGTTCGTCGGAGACAGAGGTGTGCCATTAGAGATAGGTTTGAAAAAAAAGGTGAACAGATGTTACATTTTAATGTTAGATAAACATTTTAGAAAAAAAAAAAAAAAAAGATAGATGAAGAATAAGAAGGGTTTGTCGGAGACTTGGGATAGCCGTCGGCAGTTGTGCTTTAGGTTAGCTAAGGTCGGCTGAGATTCGGGATAGCCGTCGACGGTTGTGCTTTGTTGCGGAGGGAGAGAGATCGGTGGAGAGAGTAAGAGAGGAGAGGACTTTTAGTTTCGGGATAGTGCCTGTTGAGAGATTGGGGAGGAAAAGGTAACTGAATTTGGATGGCTGAGATTTAATCTCAAAGGGTGAGGTGTCAACATATTAAGAATACTAAGTTAGACTAGTTTGGTTCGGCAAAAATATTGATGAAAACTGGTCAATGAACCGGCCTAGTCAGATTTTACAGCATCCTCAACCGAACTGAACTGGCCACTTGTATTTAACCGGACCGGACTGGACCTAATTCGCTGGTTCGGCCGATGCGGCCAGTTTTTGCCCACCCCTACCTTATTCAGAGGTAATGATTTGACCAAACACAGACTTCCGAGTGTGAGTGTTGGCTGAGGCGTTAGACGTTTTGAGAGTATTCCGAGGGAAAGACTTTTCACACATGAACATTTCCCTCGGACATTTTATACCGAGACACTGAAGTCTCAGCCTTAGACATCTCAAACATTTTATTCTAAGACACTTCGGTCTCATCCGTGGACTTTTCTAAGCCTTTATTGTCTCAGACATTAATCTCTGCCTTTTTTGGCTTCGCCCGTTTCCTCAACATTTCTTATCTGCGCCCGGTTCCTCAGCATTTCTTATTTTTGCCCCGCCTCGACATTTTTTAGCTTCGCCGATTCCTCAGCATTTCTTAGCTTTGCCTTTGTCTTAAACATATGCCTCAGAACTTCTTAGCTTTGCCCTTGTCTCAGACATGTGTCGACTTTTCTACTTCAGACAGATGTTAGGTTGGCCTTATTCGAGGTTCGACATACATGCATGTTTTTTCATACATGCATGCAAGTGCGGCAAAATTGCCACCATTTTAACAAAAACCTTTCCACTAGCACCACTTTAATTAGGAGAATATTAGAAGCCATTCGCCACAAAAATATCCTTAGTACGTCCCTCATGAATATTAGACTTCCAAATCAGCCCCCAAACTAAATCCACCTCCCATCTAGGTTCTCTGCACTGCTGCGACTTAAAATAATTTTTCGCAAAAAACTTATCATGTTTACTACCAAATAGGATTCACAATTCCTGTTGGCAGATAGTGTTCATGTAAATCCATTTATTAATCGTGTCAAAATTTGCTAACCCGAACTTGATTCGTTTAGTAATCAATGTTAGAAATTTTTAATCCAAACACAACTCGTTTAATATACATGTAACATGATACAACCCAACAGGTTAATTTGGATTAAGAAGCTTCGTTTACACAAAATTAACTTTTTTACACAAACTTGACCCAATGAAAGTTACAAGTTTATTATAAAATAATATTTAATAACATCGCAATCTCAATTAATAATTATATATATATATACACACACAATAAAATTAATACTACTTTGTAAAGTAACATAGAAAAGCTATAATATTCATGTTTTAAAATTTTTACACTTTCAATATTCTTAATTAAGTGTATTGATTTTTATTTTTTAATGTCTATTAGTCCATATATATACTAAGCATATTATAATTAAGTAAATAATTTTTATTTTAATGATTTTTATTTTTCTAAAATTGTTGAAAAAACTTAATAATACAATTTTAAATAATTATGTAATCTACTAATAAAAATCGATTGTTTAACATTTTATTAATGGTATGCTTAATATTTTTTAAAATTATAATTTAAATAGGTTATAATCGTGTCAGATTGGATTGACACATTAATTGACACGTTTACTTACACTAATCAATTTAGGGTTAAGCGAGTCAACTAAAAAATGACACATTTGATAATCATGTTAAATTGATTCATCTGAATTTGACATGATCTCGTTTATAGTAAACCCAAACTCGCTAACTTCATGTCGTTTTCAAAGCGTGTTATCAAATCATGACCTAAATTTCCATTCTATTTCCAAGCCAAATTAATTTATCCTCAGACTACAAGCTTTTTAATCAAAGCTACCTTGTCAGCAGTAAAGTAGCTATGTAGTTTGTCCAGGCACCACATATTTGAACCTTCTATTAGCAAATCCACAACTTTCACAATACCACTCGGTTCTGTACTAGGTTTTGGAGAAGGAGATTTTCCCTCATTCCAATGGACCCAAAGAACTTTCTATACCTCAACGACCTATTCACTGTCGATTCTTAAGCAAAAACCTCTTCGAATAATTTTCTTTATGCTCATTATACCATTCTAAACCCTAGTCACTTTACTTAAAAATGCAATTGAAGAGCGACATCCTCTTCAAATATTTACCCTTTAGCATCTTGACACCCACAACTGATCCTCCTTTCTAGAAACCAACCACCCCAACTTAGCTAACAAAGATTTATTAATGTATTGGAACCTCTTAATACCAAGGCCCCCAAAATCCTTGCTTAAGCAAATAGAATTCCAAAACTCTGTTTGAGCAATGTTTACCACCCCACCAAAATTTCTTACTATTGCACCAAAATCATTGAAAATGCCTTTTGACTTTAAAAGTCGACATGGTATACACTAGAATAGCTTGCACCATTGAGAGAAGTTTCCACTGCTGACCATCAAGTCTAGCTTGAACTCAATATTTCATCTTACTAATTCCCTACTTCAATTTTTCTAAAACATTAGAGAATCCCCAAGATACACAGAACTTTTTTTCATTGTTTTTAACCCCCAACACTCATTGACATGCATCTAGAGATGTCTTGAGAAAACAATATCTACGATTTGTTTCTATTCAGCTACTGGCCTAACCAAGATTAAATGCAATACATACATCTCCACATTTCCTAAGCATTTTTCAAATTTTCTCTTCCTACGATTAATAAGTCATCCACGTATAACAAATGGCTTATAGCTAGTGAATCCCTACTAATATTGACAATATGTACCTCCGTATTCTTCTCCATTAGCCTTGGGATATAAAAGAAACTGCCTTTAACTAGTTGAATTTTATTTGAGAAAGATTTATTTAATAGTCATTTATTTAATTTGAGTATTAATTTAAAAATCCCCTTTTGGATTTATATTTAAATTTAATGATCCTTTAAATTTATTAGACCATAAATATATTTGAAAATTAGTAGTCTTTTAAAATCAAATGGATGATTAATTTATTTGTCATTTGATTTGAATATATTTTAAATTGGGAACCTTTTATATTTTGATAGATTGAAAGCCAATTAATTTAAAAGTCTACTTGATTTGTCTACACAATTTAATTTAATTTAATTTAATCAATTCATTATTTAAAACCTGACTTAAAATAATCCATGATTATTGGACCTTTAGATTTTGATCCAATAAGATAATTTAATTGAATTGTTTATTTAAATTTGTAGTTTTTTATTTGTTTGGACTATAAGTTACTTTGGATTTAATTGGGTAAAAAATGTAGACATTTCATTTTAAAGTCCACTTGTCTTTTGATTGGATCTTGGGTTTATTTGATTTGACTTTGGGTTTTGAAAGCTTATTTGATTGGAAAGCATTTTTGGGTTTCAAGCCCAATTAGCTGTGTCCAATTTAATTAACAGGAATTTGTACAGATGCCCATCATTGGGTCCAACAAATGAAACAAGGCCCCCTTTTATGTTAATGATTGATGCCACCACCTCATCAGCCATTCACCTAAATAACCCATTTTACCCTTTGTCTAAAAAAAAGTAAAAAACTTAGATTTCGCTTCCTTTTCTCTCATCTCCACGATTTCTATCGCTGTATGCCTGTGAAAAAAATGTCGGCACCGAAGCCACAATAAAATCAAGGTAAAAAGCACACCCAGCTGAAATCAACAGTATGCCCTACTTCTCTCGACAAACCCACCGAGAAGAAACTATCCAAAAAGAAGAGAACCACCGAAGTATGAAACAAAATCAACATGTGTTTTTGTTTTACACCCCGCCCATGGAACAACACACCGCCAATGCTAGAGTACAGGTTTGTCATGGATCTTGATCGTGGGTACACTCACCACCCATACCAAAGGCAATGTGTTGTGCCATGAGCGATGTACTTTGTATAAACTATGTTGTTTTTGTTTTATGCCCCACATATGAAACATTACTCCGCCTTTACTATGGGTAGTATGTTGTTACATGGGTAGGGTGCATTTAGTCATGGGTGGTATGTGTTTTCAAGGCGAGGAAGAAGAAGACTTTGGATTTTGGGCCTCTATTTCTTCTTCCCGGCCCTTGATAAAGCACATCGCCCTTTTGCAAAGGCTAGTTATTAA
Organism: Ochetophila trinervis; assembly: GCA_003254975.1. NCBI lineage: Eukaryota > Viridiplantae > Streptophyta > Magnoliopsida > Rosales > Rhamnaceae > Ochetophila > Ochetophila trinervis. Next base: position 219,176 of record QANX01004646.1, read on the forward strand.
TGTCGGCTTCGACCTCTGTTCCAAAAATATACTATGATTATTTTATTTTTAAATTTTTAGTGTATTAAATAACATATAATATGTTTATACACCAAAAATACTAATAAATGCCGAAATGCAAAGTCAAAATATGACATATTACAAGTAAAAATTTCAAAAATCTGGTCCTATTACATATGCTCGATCGTTGGAAAACTAGACAAAAAAATAAAAGGAACAAAATTTCTAGAAAACTAAAAAGTCATACGATTGATGCCATCGCTTTGTTCTATAGTGTCGCCATTGCCGAACCAATCCCATTTGGATGGTCATTGAAAATCGATGCTTCAACACTTATCACAAATGCATTCATCGCATAAGAAATTTTATTGGCAAGGCTCCCACACGACGATCGACGGTAAGGATGGTGGTGATTATGGCAGTGGCGGTGGCAATTGCAATGGTTGTGGCTGTGGTAGGGAAGCTCGCCCTGGTCTTCTAGACCTCCTCTTTAACGGCCATGGTGGTGAACTTGTGGACCTCCTCTTGGGGCTCCCTTATGGTGGAGATCCATCCGATAGAACCACTACTTTGCCTTTACCCTTGTCTACCATGGGAGTTTAAGAAATAGGTTTGAAACTCTTTTTTCATGGAGGTATTTATAAAGTCACTGAGGAATGAGGAAGTTGGGCAGGCTTTAAAGAGTCTTTTTGTATACAGAGAAGCACCATTCAGGAAACATGCCGCCCTTGGATAGAGAGGTGTCAAATAGAAGGCAAGAAGTCTTGTCCTTTCATGTCTCACACAATCCTATCCAAGGATGGTGTGTAAAATTAGGACAATGTGAGACGCAAAAAGACATGTCTCACCCAACACATTGCACACCGTCCAAAATTTGCAAACTTCGCCCTTATGTTGGGCTGTGTGGCATAATTTGCACACACGGCTCCAAAATTACACACACTGCCAAGTCATGGGCAAGGCAGATACTGTCGTCTTCTACCTCCATTTTTCTATTTTTTTCTTATTTTCTTTCAAAACATACAGCCCGCCTATGTCAAGAACATCATGAAATAATAATAAAACAGTTTTAGAGGAATTTGAAACTTTCCAATGGGTAGAGTGAACGAAGAAAAAAAAGAATGAGAGAGACATAGGGGCAAAACTAAAAGGTATGAGTATATGAAGAAGGGTTAAATGGATTTTTTTAGGTGCAAAAGTTCTGACATGTTAGGCATACTTCATTAATTTCAAAAGAGTGGACCTGTTTCATTATTTTGGCCCAACCATGAGCATCCATACAAAAATCCCTTTAATTAAATTGTGAACCATAAAATACCCATTTAAAATTCGATTAGGTTGAAAATAACAACTTATCTCAAAAGCTTACGCTGATGGGAGATGAACTTTGATTTATTTTAAACATTTTCTCTAACACTCCCCCTCATATGTAGGCCTAGCCTCTTTTAAGCTCATTTGGATCCTAATATGTGTTCTTAATTTATTTATTTTTTTGGTGGATTGTTGAGCTTGGATCTAGGACTTCAAGCCTTAGGCTCTAATACCAAGTTGAATAACTACTTCTCCAAAAGCTTAAGCTGATGGAATATAAGCATTTATTTCTTTTAAGCATTTTCTTTAACATAAATTTATTTGAATTTGGACTTTGGGTGTTGGATTTGTTAAAAGAAATTTGGAGCCCATTTCACTGGTTTTATCCAAAGTCCAGTTTTAATATTTGGAATTAGTTTATTAGGTTAAAGATTGGGCCTTGTATCTAATTCTCTTGCCGCTCAAATAAATTAAGTTGACCCATTGAATAATATAAAAAACAAGATTTTAACTTTCACCAAAATTAACTTAGGAAATAGAATTAAATTTTAAAATTATTTAAAATGCTATAAGAATTCTATTTCAAGTCCAACTTAATAACGAAAAGAACTATAAACGTCCCAAAACCAATCTATACAAGTCGTTTTTAAACTTGATCATCCTTTCAATCTTTCTTTTCAGTTGCAGTTCCAAGGCAAACTATTCAGTGGATCCTCACCTGCTTTTTTTTTAGACTCACACGGATCGATGACGAAGTAAATAAAATAAATTTCTTTTATTATTCTTTTGTTTGGAGAAACCCTGATACTGGGATCTCTTTATGTTGCATTCAAATGGAATATAGAAAAATATTTTTTAATATATTTTTTACTTCACAAAACAAATGAACTTCCAAAAAGAATAAACAATTTGTTAGATAATTTTGATTATGCACAATTTGAGAGAAATCTTTTCTTGAATTTTTTAGAGTAGTGCACAGTTGGTACTAATTTTTCCTTTCACTCTTCTGGCCAAAGCACCTTAAGGAAAAGGATGAAATTTTGCTATGCAAACATATGAAAAATTGTACTATATTTTTTAATCAAAATTTTATTTGAACTTTGATTTGATAATCAAACTTATTTATTCTTTTTTTATACGTGTTTCAAAAAATATATATTTTCTGACAAGCCATGATTTTATTTTATTTTCATCAAAATACAAGAAAGATTGTCAAGTATAATAAAAAGATTTAATCTGTGTGTTTAGAAGGAAGTCAATAACACAAGAAAATAGGTAAATTTATAGAAATAATTTTTTTAGTTTATAGGCTAACTACTTTGAGCTTGGAATGTAAGAGTTATCTCAGCAATACGTTTATGTTTTATTTCTAATTTTTCAATCTGATTATGAGTATGAGAATATTGATGTTGAAATATTACTCCAAAATTGGATAAAATATTTTGGAGAGGACATTCTCCTCCCTAATCTAATTGAAAAACCTTTATTTCCTTTTGAATTTGATCTTCAACCATATTTTTAAATTGTAGGAATATATTAATTACTCCTGACTTTAATTTCATGGGATAAATCCATAAAGGCCTAGAATAGTCATCCTCAAATGTAATACAATAACTATACCTTTAACTAAATAAAACTAGAGCAAGGCCCCAAACATCAAAAAAGAAAGTCAAGAGGTTGCTAAGATTTTGGTAAAGATGACGGAGCATATAATCGATGGTTTTTGCATACATGATGTTGTGTAAAATCAACTCGCAAGTGCACGAATCGTTTTTTAAGTAATAAAGGGATTAAAACTAATTGACTTGTCTTACCCAAGGTATTGTTGATTACTAACTACTGAAATTAAGCTAACTCTAATTCTATTTGAATATTTGAATTTGGTTTTTAAATTTGTAATAAAAAGTGATAAAACAAACTAATTAGAAAGCTGGAATTTTAAAAAATAAAAGTAAAATCAAGGGATCCTAGAGTGTTTGATTTCACCTAAACCTTTCATATTGAATTGTCAAAAACCTTAGTCTAGCATACATATCCTTATTGAAAGTCTAGAACCCTAAGATATTTTCTAATCTCTCCCAAGGTATAAAAAAAATATATAGTTAGAAGCTAATTCTCTAGATTCCTCTAAAAGAATGAGAACTCTTAAAGAGTCATTAAGCTCAATGCTTCATAAACCACTATACAAGCTATGCAAAATTAAAACAAACTTCATATAAAACCCATGACATCCAATACAAAGAGCTCAACAAATAACTTTTTTCCTTTTTTGTGATTAACAAATCAACTAATTAATGGCCAGTAATTAGAGGCATGAAGAATAGTAGATAATGCTCAATTAGGAAGAAAATACATCAATTAATTCATAGACAATTCAACACTTCAAGTTTAGCTACATCAAAACTCTAGGAACTACAAATCTAGTTCACTATAAACAACGTATAAACCCTAACAATAAATATAAGCATTAAAATGTAAAGAAAGAGATCAGAAAAAACTAGAATTGAAGTCCCCAAAATGCTTTTCAAGCTTTCAAAGTCCTCTATTCTCTCCCAAAGGAGGCAGCCGCCAATCCCCCTTATAAAAACCCTATCATTCATTATTTATAATCTTACCTAAAATGGCAAAAATACCCCTAAAAATTATCCAAAATGAATATTAAGTTTGCGACGGCACCTAGGCTCTAATATTTGGCGTACGCACTACATGGCCTGCGTCTAGGCGCTGGACTTATGGTCTTGGTAGTGAAAATAGGTCGTTTGCACCCTTTTGCAACGCCTAGGCTTTGAGATTGGGCGCCTAGGCATTGGTCTTCTACCTTGATCCTTTTTTGGTGCATTCTTCAACCTTCTAAGCTCTTTATGCACTCCAAACAACTGTTCCAAAATCAACAAATTTTTATTATATGTTGTGATGAAAATAGATTACTCACAAATGCACGAGTCAACATGACAGGACCTGCCCCGGAAATCCCTCCAGATTCTTCGGAGAGGCCCCGCCTGAAGAAGATTCCACCAGAACCCTTCAGGGTAGCCGATAGAATCCTCCTCCGAAAAAGGAGTTCATTAAACGATAAAATAATAAATAGGACAAAAAGTTGATAAGATTTGCATTGCAACAAACAACTAGCCGTACTGAAATAAATAACATAACAGATTAGGGAGAAGGTGGGAATGACAGAATCACTAAGTGAGATAACAAAATATAAATGATACAAATCCAACAATAAACAGAATAAAGAGAACATGATTTAATACATAAGAAGAAGTAGTAGCGGAAGTCGAGTGCGAATGCGATGCCGACGGTAGCTCACGAGGACCTGCAGCTATGACCTAGCGAACGAAGTTAAAAACACAAAACGTGAGATATAAATATCTACGTGAGTGCTCCTAGATAACTACAAAAAATAAGTTCAGTATTTAAATTCTTTCCACTCAAACCTTACGTCACTCAGTTGAAAAGTTTCCCATTTTGAAAATCATTTCGCAAACCCCTTAGTTTTATCCCAAAATCATTAAATCATTATAACACGGTTTATGGGGCAAAAATGTAATTTAAAACGATCATTGAAATCACAAATCAATCATTAAAACCATAAATATAATCTCAACAAGAAACATTAAATTTATTTGTAAATCATGTTTGTATAAAATGGCAAGTAGAAACATTTGTTAAATCCAAAACCGATTTAAAACCAAATACCATGGGCTCCAACCCATAAATTCCAAAATCCACAATCTAAAACCATGAGGCAAAATCCATGAATACAAAATCATAACTGCAACCGTGAATCGAAAATCATATAAAACAAATCCATATAAATCCAAATCATATAAATCAACCCATATAAATCCAAATCGTATAAATCCAAATCATATAAATCCAATCCATATAAATCCAAATCGTATAAATCCAAATCATTTAAATCCAATCCATATAAATCCAAATCGGTACCACAGCATAGTATCGTGCCGTGTGACCCTCAGCGTCCTGATGGCGTCCCAGGCGGGGGAGGGGGTAAACTCATCACAACGAACCGGCGTCCCAAATCCGTCATGGCAGGATCCTCATCATCTCTCTCCCGACACGTGTCCGCAGCAGAGGATGGCATAATAATTTATATAGCGCATAATAATCATACATCTCAATCAACATCTCGATACCGTGTGGTACTCCTCAAAATCATTTCTAAAATCATCCATCACCGAATATCATAAATTTTCAAATCCTTTTATTTTAAAACAATTTCCCAAACTCTTCTCTCTTGAAAAAAATTTTACTAAAACAATCAAATATTTTTCGAATATCAAAAATTTGCCCCAAAAATTTCTTAACTTCCATAAATCACCAAATACCATTTAAAACATCAATCTCATATAAATTCCATTAAAATCACAAATGCATATATAGTTTTAAATCATCAACCATTTAAATCAGCATATAATATATTTAATAAGCATAATTTAAAATGCACAAGAAAACTCAATTAAAACAAATCGTATGCGATTAAATCATAATAATATATAATCCCAAAATGTTTAGAAAATAAATGCACTCACCAGTCTGACGCGTGCTCCTGCTGGATCTCCAATCCAGCCCTCGAACGTGCACGAACACCTAAAAATAATTTACCGAAAAATTCATTTAATTACCGAAAAACTAACCAAAGGCTCAGAGGAGTCCTCTAAGTCTCCAACTACAAAATTAAAACACTAAATACCAAAATTGCCCTTCAATTTCAGTAATCACCAAAATGCCCTTAACAGCAAAATCCCCAAAATTTGAATTATTCCATCTCAAGTCCGATTTCAACAAACTTTATACCGAAACGAAATTGAAGATGCAAGAAACAAGAATCTACCTTCAATTTCAGGATTCGTCGTAGCAATTGATCGGAATCGGTCCCGGAAGATCGGACCTCGGCCGGGATTGTGTGTTTTCGAATCCGACCAAAATTAGATCAAATTGAAGGTACAGCAAGCTTCCCACGACCCTAGGAATGGGTTGGAACGGGTGGTGAGCACCCACTCGCCGCTGGCAGCCTCGCCGGAGGCGGTGAAGATCCGGCCAAAGATTGAGTCCGTTGGGGGTGCAAACGGCGAAGGCGGCAGGAAAGGGACCCTGGGTTAGCTTCACCGGCACGAGGCGGAGCTTCCTGGAAGGGCGGTGCACCACCACTCGCCAGCGGTGGGGCAGATCGGCGATGGTGCGTGGCAGCAACTTCGGGCGACGCATGCGGCGCGTGTGGTGGTCGTTGGAGCTCGGGAAAGTGCAGATCTGGTCTCCGGCACGGTCTGAAATTGGGGTTTCGGATTCTTTAATCTTGGGGTTCCGCATCAATTACCACCTTCATTCCTTGCTTGGACATCATGCTTAAATCATCATATTTTGCTCCTGATGTGGGCATCGAGCGCTCTTCTAGCATGGATGTTCGTGGTGAAGACATTGTGCTGCCAAGTGGACCAGTGACGCGTTCTCGAGCTAAGAAGATCAAAGCGGGAATGCTTGGACTTGTGAAGAGAATAATTGATGAAGATCGATTCAAGTATCCACACGATCCAAACACTTTTATGAGGCATAATGATGATTTAAACATGATGTCCAAGCAAGGAATGAAGGTGGTAATGCTGCTCGGGAGTTAGAAAGACGAAACGACATAATTTTAGCCATTTTCGGATTTCAATGGCAGTTTCGTAATTTAGCTATTTTCGGATTATAATGGCAGTTTTGTAATTTTTGCTATTTCCAGATTATAATGGCAGTTTTGTAATATTTGATATTTTCGTATTTTATTTAATTAGGGTTAGTTTTCAGCCTTAGGATTACTTTCCTAATTATTTTATGGTCTAGATTGATTCTTAACCTAACTCTAGTCTTTATATAAAGGAGGGTTACTAGCTTGTAAGAGACAACTTTAATTATTGATTAAATAGAATCTATTCTTGTTTTCAACAAGACTTGTGTGTTCCAAGTGAGGATAGTTCTTCTTCTACTTGTTGCATTTGGGAATTGATCTTCTTATCAAAGGTATTTACTTTGTGGCGAATTTCAATTTCATTCTTTGCCTTCTAATTAGTGTTGCTAGATACAATTGTTATCTAGAGGTGCTATAGGGCGGGTTTTTACCTAGGGTTTGTTCCATATCATCTTGTGTGTTGGGATTACAGTTTCTTTAAGCTTGGGGTTCCGCATCATTTGGTATCAGAGCAAGGCCAAGATAAATTCCTATTTATCTTGTTCTTTGTTTTTCTTTTTAGAGTCTTTGATTAGTGTTTTTTTTTAATTTCTGCGTTTTTTTTTCCTTTGTTCTTCATTGTTTCGCGTTCTTCATTGTTCCTGGTGTTTTAGAGTACCCAAAAAAAAATCGTATCTTTGCCTTCTAATTAGTGTTGCTAGATACAATAGTTATCTATAGGTGCTATAGGGCGGGTTTTTACCTAGGGTTTGTTCCATATCATCTTGTGTGTTGGGATTACAGTTTCTTTAAGCTTGGGGTTCCGCATCACACTCGCCGGCGATATGAGTAGATCTAGGTGGAAATGTGGCTGTCGCGGGTGGTTTTTCCGAGACTTCGCGACCTTTTTCCAACGTGATACGGTAGTCTCTGGGGTCAATCTTGGTACCAAAATGTAGATCGTCGCACCAGCTTTCCAAAGGTACCAAGCACGCTCCCTAACTCCACCGAAACAGTGAGATATGGCCAGCCAAAGGTGGTGTCGCAACAGTGCACGGGCTGCACGGGTTGCTATGTTTTCCGGCGATCTGGGTCGTTTCACGGCGAACCACCGGTACGAGGAGGAAGAGGAGATTGCCGGCTTCGATCTAGGGGTGGTGGTCGGCCAACTCCGGCCACGGTGTGGCGGCTGCCGGCGTGGGAAGGAGGGGCGCGGTGAAGGTGGGAAAGGGGAGGTGATCGGGTTTGGGGGGGTGTGCGTGGGAATTCCAGATTTCTTAAAGATGCAGACAGGAGCATTTTCGTCTTTTCTCACTCTTAAATATCAGTTTTTTGCCAAATTACCAAAAAGCCCTTCACACTAAAACGACCATAACTTCCTGGTCTTAACTCCGAATCAAACATACTACTAGTCTACGAACTCGTATCGACAAGCTCTACACAACAGTACCAAAGTCAAAACTGAAATATAACCACACAAAAAGTCAACCCTGGGGCCCACTTAAAGTCAAACTGGTCAAACTTGAAATTTTTACTATTTTTCTCAAAACGGGATGTTACACAACAAGTAATAAAATAGTTTTTTAGTAAAAATTGAATATCGATCCCACAAAGAATAATGTCTCTAGTATTGGAAATAAATTCTATTGCCAATTAAAACTAGAAAAGTCAAAGATTGTTTGATTGATTTGTTGGTTGTTTTTGTGAAGCAAAGTAAATAAAGCAAGAGTTTCAAATTATTGATGGAACAAGGATTGTAATTTTACCACTATTAACCCTATTTATTTTCAATGCATGACAAATTAATTAATTAACCTCTCTTAACCTAAAATGACCAAGAGTTGATCCCTCAATGCATCTTGATCTATCAAGCACAAGATAGTTTAGTCATCCACAATCTAAACTACTAAATTTAAGCCATAAGACATGCAAACCCAATAAGCTCTTGTTAATCTGTCACTAGGCATGATGATATCCTTATCTACCATATATATCATTGCAAACAATACTATATCTCTTATCCCTAAGTGAATATAATATTAAATCAATCATATTTTATGAAAGAATTAAGATCAACAGTGAATTATTAACTATCAAATGAATTAAAACCAAACATGCATTAAAAACTAAACATTCATAATATGGCTACACCACAGTCCTCATAAAATTTTAGCTACTCATGGTCATATTAATAACTATAAATAATTCAAAACAAAACATATTATATGAATGTCAAAAAGAAAAAGAAACGAGAAAGAAAATCTAAAGCTTGTGGCTACTGAATTCTCCCTTTTGCTATCCACTTCAATTACTTCTTCAAATATGTCTCCAAAGCAAGGTTGAATTCTCCCAAAGCTTTCTGGCTGAAATTCTCCCATTATCTAAACTCTTGATGTAGCCAAATATCCATCTCTCTAAACCTTGAGAATTATGTCTAGAATTGTGTAGAATGGAAGAATGATGGAAAATAATCTAGAAGAAAGCTCAAAACAATGTAGAAGAGAGATATTTTCCTTTCAAAGCTCTAAGGTGTAGGGTATTTATACAAAAATAGTGCTTATAGAGCAAGGAAAAATCCTAGAGTTATAACCTTACCCTAATTCTAACTCCTCAAGATAATAGGACACAAAATATTAATAAGAAATCAAAATCTCCCCATTATTACTCTAATGGCTGGTCATGTGGGGATAAAACAATAATTGGTGCCCTCAAAATGATGTCACACTCTTATTAGATTAGGAAAGTAAATCCATATCTTCTTAGGATTTCAATCCATTTTCAATTATCATTCCTTCTCTAATTAATACTCCAATTAATATTATTGGAATAATATAGTCTTTTGAAAAGGCATATGATGTGGCAATAATAACACACCTGGCTGGAGAGTGATGATGTGGCAACCCCAATCATCCATGCATAGGTGGCATCCTAGTTGTCAAAGACAATTCGCTTTATATATTCTATGTTCGTCAGGCAATTCCAAATACACTTTAGATGACCAAATGAACTCTGAATTCACTGATTTCATATGCAAAAGTTAGATCTATGTCTTAGCTTTCTAGAAACTCTTGATTGCACAAAATGGATACTGAGAAGGCACTCAAATATCTATTTCCCCAAAGGAGTATAAGTTTGTTGCAACTGCTAAAAATGATAATCTTCAAAAGCAAACTGGTACTGATTGGCTGATTCAATTGCAATGAAACTTACAAAATTGAACCTTGATGAGTCATGAATCATTGGCAACTATAATTTCACAGAAATTTTATGTGTAGCTCCAGATATGATTCATTCAGTAAAGATTGAGCAGAAAATACAGTAATTACCTTTGAATTGAACTTTGCTAGACCATAGCAAATATAGTAAGAACTCAAAACACATGTCCTATAAAATATACCCAAATACCTTGATGGGGTGCCTCAAAGATTGCATAATCATATTAATTCAGAAGTAATTTTCAAGTAATCATGCAACTCAATACCTATCTTCTATTCAACATAATCATTACTTTCAAAGTGTGTGTGAAATCAAATAATTCACTCAATGTCATGCAATTGAATAAATCTACATTAAATAGAGATTGTAAAATACGAACCACCATGTGCGTGACATAATTAATTACTCTCCACTAATATAGATCAATGCATTACATTGAACCATTAAGACTTTAGGACTCATTTAGTACGTTGTACTGTATTAGATTGTATTGTAATGTATTATATAATACTCACATGTGTTTGGTGTAAAATTGTATTAAAATGTATATAAATATAATATTTGATATACTATAGTATTTTATTGGACTATTTTATTAAAATTTAAAAGTTTTAACTTTAACTAAAATTTTAATTTTTGAACTTTTATTAAAGCTTTTAAATTTTAATTTTTAACTTTTAATTTTATTAAAGTTTTTAATTTTTAATATTAAAATTTTTAATATTTATCATTGGTGAGTTCTAAAAATATTAAAAACAAATTAATAGTAGATATAACTTAGATTGTGGGTTTTACTTTTGTTTTCTTATTTTTAAGCTCGACTAGCAAAAATTGCAGATAAAACAATGAAATTACAAATATAATCTAAAATGACGATATAAAAGAATATATATTTTCAATACTAACAAATTTACCGTTTGGCTAGCGGAAAAAATAAAATATAAAAAAAAAATTCAAACATTTGATAGTAGATATGCCCAAAAAGAAAAAAAATAAAATAAAAATCTGAATAATCTACATGTGCAAAACAAAATGATGAAGTGTATTATTTAATACAAAAAAATTTTGATGTATTAGTTATACATCATATCTTGTATTAAAATGTTAAAATGTATTATATAGTACTATACAAAGCTAACACCAAACACAGTACTAATTTTAGTTAATACATTATATCCAAATAATACTTTCCTATCAAGTGATCATGCAACTCAATACCTTATCTTCTATTCAACATAATCATTACTTTCAAAGTGTGTGTGAAATCAAATAATTCACTCTATGTCATACAATTGGATAAATCTACACTAAATAGAGATTATAAAATACGAACCACCATGTGCTTGACATAATTAATTACTCTCCACTAATATAGATCAATGCATTACATTGAACCATTAAGACTTTATAGGCTTGTAATGGGAAGGCTAAATGATAATGGATTAGAAGAAAGAAAAGGATAGAAAAATAAAATTTAAAGAAAGAAAACTTATGAAAAATATGCTCATAAAACTTTTTTGTTTTCTCCTCATAAATATGTTTCTCTTCTTCCCTTCCTTAAAACTACGCAAAACTTGTTCACAACATTTTTTTTTTTACAACTCCTTTTTTCTCTTTTTTTTTTTTCTTTTAACCCCCAAATTGCTATTTTTCACATCTTGCTTAAACTTATTTTTCCACATCAAATATACATAGTAGCATAATTTCACCATATTTCCACCTCCACATTATTTTCTACTTTACTCCACCAAATACAAATTGATAAGCATATAAGCTAAAAATAAGATTTCTTTGATAATGTGTAAACGGTAGGAAAAATATATTTAGGCTCAAAATATAAGTCAATATGGTTTAAAGAAAGAAAGGCTCTAACATGCAATCTTTTGCCTCAAGCAATAATTATACAAGTTCTAGAGTTAAAAAATAATCACTTTAATTTAATGGAAACCTTCTCCAAAATACAATTTAAATCAGCATATTTGAAAAAGTGCTCAAAAAATGGTTTTGAAAGTAATAACATGTGAATTTAACTTTAGGCATTAAAGAGTACACAAAAACAATTCCACTACCTAAGAATCAATTTATTCTCAATCATATTCTCATAATTGGCCCATCAAAATATTTAAGAAAATACATAAAACTAAAACATCAGCGAACAAAAATCAATAGTTAGAAACTGAACCTAAACATGCTTAAATAATAACTAAAGGAGAAAATTCTTTAACATAAAGAACCACTCTCAAATTGAGATGAACATAGCTCTTAATGTTAAACACAAAGAAATTAAACATAATAATGAGTAAAGATAAAGAAAGCTCCCTCGATTGATGCAATGCAATTAAAATTGCAAACTCTAAGCTCACAAGGCTCCCTTTGGCCAATTACCCTTTTAATGTTTTTCTTTTTATTTTTCTTATTTAACACCTAAAAACACAAAACAAAACAATTAAATTAAATTAAATTAAAAATTAAAAACTATATAATTAAAAAAAAAACTAAAAGAAAGAAACTAAAAACTTTGGGTTGCCTTCCAAAAAGTGCTTGTTTTAATTCTTCAACTTGACTTTCTTGTCTGGCAAATTTTAGTTTCTTTCTAAGGTTGCCTCCATCTCCTAGCATCCTCAAAAGTGATTTTTCTTTTGTATGCCTTAGAAGCTTGAGTCTCTTGGACTTCATTGGTTCATACATATAAAACTTTTCCACTCTAGAACCATGTCTTAACTTTAAAGTACCCTTGCACACATCAATCTTCGCTTTGCCCATAGCTAAAAATGGGCATTCCAAAATTACTCCATTCTCATTAAATACTACAAAATCAACTAAGAATGAGAACGTACCAACCTCCACCCTAACATTCATATATAGTTATCCCTAAAGGACAAATTAGGCTTTGATCGGCCATACACACAGTCATAGTGGTTGGTGTCAACTTCAAACCTAGTTTCTTTGCAATATCATTATCCATCACACTTATAGATGCACCCAAATCACATAGGCAATTTGGCAACTTTGTTCTTCCAATTTGACAAATTTGTTCTTCCAATGATGCAAGATATTTCAAATCTTCTAGCTTCTTAGACATATTTTCTTTTTCTTCTCTTTTCACATTGAAGGTCTATATATATATAAAAAGTTTCTCTATTAAGGAAATCTCACTTAGTAGCTCCAACATATTTTCCTGCCAATCTATCTTAGTTCTACTGATGGCTAAGAATGGCCTACCAAATATCAATGAAGGATTAGAATTTGATCGGAAATTACTTTTTGATCAACAAACATAATTCCTTCCTAAGCTTGTTTAGAGCCATACTTGGTATGAAAGTCATTTTCATTGAAAGCACTATTTTCACTTAGATCATCCCATCAAAAACTAATCCTTTTTCTTCTTTCTTCTTCTAAAACAAGATGCTCAGGAATATCTCTATCTACCATGTATTTCATTGCAAACAATACTATATCCTTTATCCCTAAGTGAATATAATATTAAATCATTCACATTTTCGTGAAAGCATTAAGATCAACAATGAAATATTAATTATCAATATGAATTAAAACCAAACATGCATTAAGAACTAAATATTTATAATAGGGATACATCATAATCTTCATAAAAGTTTATCTATTCATGTTCTTAGAAATAGCCATCAACAAATCATAACAAAACATACTATGAATGACAAAACGAAAAAGAAAAGAGAAAGCAAATCTAAAGCTTGTGGCTGCCGAATTATCCCTCTTGTTATCCACTTCAATTGCTTCTTCAAATATGTCTCTAAAGAATGGTTGAATTCCCCCAATACTTGCTGGCCAAAATTCTCACTTCTCTTAACTCTTGATGAAGCCAAATATCCTTTTCTCTAAACCTTGAGATTTGTGTCTAGATTGTGTAGAGTGGAAGAATGATGGAAAATAATCTAAAAGAAAGCTCAAAACAACATAAAAGAGAGACATTTTTCCTTCAAAGCTCTAAATGTAGAGTAATTATAGGAAAAGAGTGCTTGTGGAGCAAGGAAAAACCCTAGAGTTATAACCTTATCCTAATTCTAATTCATCAAGATAATAGGAAACAAAATATTAATAAGAAATCAAAATCTCCCTATTATTAATCTAATGGCCAACCATATGGTGATAAAGAAGTAATTGGTGCCCTCAAAATGATGTCACACTCCCATTAGATTAGGAAAATAAATTTGTATATCTTTAGGAATTCAATCCTCTTCCAATTCTAATTCCTTCTATTAATATTATTGGAATAATCTTGACTTTCCAAGTGGCATGCGATGTGGAAATAATAACACACCTGGCTAAAGAGTTATGATGTGGCAACCCTAATAATCCATGCATAGGTGGCATCCTAGTTGTCAAAGACACTTCTCTTTATATCTTTTATGTTCGTCAAGCAGATTTCAAGTACACTTTCGATGACCAAATGAACTCTTAATTCACCGATTCTAGTTGCAAAAGTTAGGTCTATGTCTTAGTTTTCTAGGAATTCTTGATCTCACAAAATGGATATTTAGAAGGCACTCAAATATCAAGTTTTTCAAAGGAATATAAGTATGTCTCAACTGCTAAAAATGATCATCTTCAAAATCAAACTGGTATTGATTGGCTGATTCAATTGCAATAAAACTTTACAAATTGAACCTTGATGAGTCATGAATCATTGGCAACTAGAATCACACGAAAATTTCATGTGTAGCTCCATATATGATTTATTCAGTAAAGATTGCGTAGAAAATACATTAATTTTCAGCATTTATTCTTATTTATCTATAAATAGAACAATGCAACAATTTAGTATTTTTCATAAAAATTTAACTCAAAATTAGCAAAAATCCAATATAAATATTGAATAAAAGCTGTAACTTTTTATGCCTACCATTATTCTACACATCAAACCAAAACACAACCATAAGTGCATTAAAAACCTTTAACTTGTCACAAAAAATGCCAAGTGATAACAAAAAATGTTGGATACAAAATCCATTCACCATCTGACAAAAGAACAAATGATTGAAAAAAAAATACTTTATTACATTGCTTTGCAACTGTTTGCATAACAGGTAAAGCAAGGTGGCCTAAACAATTATGCCACACATTATTATTAGATAAGATGGATGTAAAAGACTGATAAGGAAATAAACTTTGAGACTAAATTCCCAAAGGGGAAATTTGATCATTTTGATGTTTTCTCTCAGTTTCTTAGACAAAAGGCAGGAACCAATAGTCTGTAAAGGCCATCTTCAAGCAATCCTTTGAGTAGTAATCTCTTTGAAACCTTGTTCTTCACATAAACAAATCTAGAGTCAAATTCAACAATATTATTATTGTCATTAGTAATCCGATATATACTAAGCAAGTTTGTCCTACTTGAAGGCACATATATCATTTTATTTAATATCAAACTATAGAATCTCTACTTTTAATAAACAAAAATTTGTTATTCCCTACTAGTACTGTCTTATCCACTGTATTATGCTTTGTTGAGGAGATTATTTTGGTCAATGATCACAAGAATTGTGGATCCATTGTCAAATAGCCATTCTGAATTTTCTGTGATTTCTTGAGAAGTATAAAAAGCCAATATTTTGTTTGAAGGACCTTGATCATCTTGATCAAACCTATAGTATATCCCAAAATTTGTATGGCCTTGAATTAGATCTTCCTTTCCCATGGCCTCTACCTCTCATATATCTTCCTCCACTTGTTGGTCCAGTTGTAGAGATGATGTCCATTATTTTGAAAACTTGGCCTTTTTCGATCAACTACATGTTCAATGGGAATTGTTTCAGCATATGCATTTTGTATACACATCTTCTGGCTCAATAGAAGAGCCAACACTTTTTCAATATTTAGTGGAGTATGTTGAGAATCAATGTTGGCAACCAGTGCATCATATTACATTTGCCTTGAAGAACATGCAAAATGAAATCCTAATTAGAAACTAGACTACCAAACCATGGATATATTTTCTATAATATCTTTCATTTTGGAGAAGTATGCAGTAATGGGCATGCCTTCCTTTTTTGTTGACTGCAATTGAATTTTTAGTTACATTAATTTTTCTTTTGACTAGTTTCTAAATAGTTTTCGAATGATTTCCACAATTGGAATGACGTCAATGGTTTGGATATTTGTGTTTGAACTTCTCTTGTGATTTAAGATAATATCCAGTCAAGTAGAGGTTGATCTAATAGATGCCACTTTCAATAGGCCGGGTTAGGGACCATTAGACTGGATTAGTATTGTTTGGGTACGTTTCGTACATTGGATTGTATTAGCATGTATTATATCATACTGGATTCATTTGGTAGGATGTATAAGAGATATGTATAGTACTAACTTAATAGAATACAATGTCTAGTTGTTCTTGCATGCAAAACGAGAAGCATTCAAATAAAGTGGGACCCATGTTTTAATAATGTTAAGGCTATATAGAAAACGTTGACTTAGGGGTTGTTATTGGCATGTATTAGCCCGTAATACTCGCATTATTGCATTCATATTTAAGTAGAAAAGACGTATCTACCTTTATTAATAGATAACTAATGGGGTAAATGGTATTTTTTATGTTTAATTATTGTATGGTCCTGCTTTCATTGAGGTGATTTAAATGTGTTTGTGTTTATCTTTTTGATTATTTTTATGGGTTTATTTTATAATCATTAATAGATTAGGTATATAGGACTACGATTTATATTCAATTTAGGATTAGATAGTTAGGATAGGAGTAAAAAAATCCCAAATTTGTTAAACTCTTTAGGGTCTTTATTTTATCTTATTCTCCTTTTGTGTTCTTCGTAATTCCTACGACAATGAGAAGAGAATGAATAAACTTTAAAGAGAGAGAAAAAAAAAGGAAAAAAAAGAGAGAGCAATTTTTTATTTTTGAGAGATTGCAACAGAAGAAAGAGAATTGAAGAGCTATAAGGATTTTTCGATCTGTTTTCTTTGAAGGTTTAGTTGGGATCTACTTCTTCTTCTTTTTTTCACTAGATTTCATCTAGGAATCTTTGTTATTGTATATTTTTATATTGGGATCAAAATTCAAGAAGGATTTTTAGTTGCTAGAAAATGAACTTCCAGGTAATTTTCCTTTTCTTAAAAGAGTATTGTGTGATGGTATGTTTGTATCTATATCGTGTAGCATTAATTGTTGTGGTTGATTTTTACTTTATGATCTATGGAAAATAAATAATTCATTCGAGACATTACCTATGATGTTATAAAATTATTTATGGGTATATGACTTGATATTTATGGAGTTTAATATTTATGTTATAAGAATCTATGAATTGTGTTATGGCCAAAGGATATTCGACTTAGTTTTCAGTGCCCTAAACTTTTTATTTTTTGTAAAACCATATTTTTCCTAGAAACCAGACTCTTTAGTGAAAATTCTTTTTGATTCGGTTTGAAAGGATTTTTCTAGATTTAGTTATGACTTTTGGAGTCTGACTTATCTTCACTATTACCGTTTTGATCTTTAAAATAAAATGGATTATTTGTTATTGGTGTAATTTTTCTGAATAGTGGCCACTATAATCATACTCGATTTAAGAGGAATAATTATAGTGTGTTACATAGCCTTTATCAGCTTTATCTTATCTTTTCTTTTCTTTTTACTACATATTTTTCCCTTTTTTTTCCTACTCATTTTTTATTTTTGTTTTTAAGCTTGTCTTTTTTTTTTTTAAGTTTGTCTTTCTCTTATTTTTAGCTTTGCTTTTCGTATTATTTATTTATTACATAATATTTTTATTAATTTTTTAAATTTTCACATTAATAGTTTTATTAATTATATTAATATTCTACCACTTTAGATTATGTATTAATTATCACATATAATAATAAAAAATGATTTTAGTATATCATGGATTATATAATTATTTTTCAATTTTAAAAATTGGTTTTCTAAATATAATTTTTATTAATATATATAATTATTTTATGGCTAAATTATAAAACACTATACATTTAAAAACATTATGAATTTATTTAAGTTTGTTAAATTATTTTTTTTCTAAAAAACAATAGAAAGAATAATACAGGCTAATACAAATCTATACCAAATGTACCCTTCTATATTGACTTGAGTTTCTTAAGGGATGAGTTGTGGAAGTTCCTATACTGAACTTGTGATAAAGCCCTCAAGCTGCCTCCAGGGATAGCAAACTGGATATGTGTTTTCCAAAGTGTATAATTATTTGTTATTAGTTTAAAAGGAAAAGTATAATTTTGTAAACTAACTTCCTCGAGTTGTGGAATGAAAGACATACTGATAATTGCCACGAATTTGGTCAAGACACTTTGATATTATAAAAGACTAATATAAAAACAAATGTAAAAGAAACACAGTTTGATGAATGAAGCTTAACCTCTGTATTAATATATGTCAAATTTATAATACAAGTACAACAACTTTAGCTACACTAGCACTACGCTGAAAACCCTACTAGGCAATGCAAAAATAGCGTCACAAATTATAAACGGCGACAACGTAAAGTTGTGTGTCGAGGAAAGGACTGTGGCTGAAAGTGAAAACATCTGCGATGGGTGAAATGCGTCGCGAATATGAAACAATTGGCGAGGCAAGATGTCACGAAAAAATAGACAATTGGCAACAAAAATGAGTCGCTAATAACGAAACAATTGGCAATGCATTCGTCGCCAATTTACATTGATTTGGTGGGAGAAATGGCCTCAATTATCCCATAATTGGCGACGCTGGCGTGGCCAATTTTCTCTACATTTGGTGACGAAATCGTAGCCAATTCTTCCCGCAATTGGCGACACTTGCGTCTCCAATTGTCAATTTTTTTGCAACAAAATTTTGTCGCGAAATTTACCTGCGTATCCAAATCTTTTTAGTAAATTTTTCTCAAAAATTATTCGTCGCTGATACCATAATTTGGTGATGACATTTGTCGCTAATTATCTACACCATTTTTTTAAACCGCAGCAAATTAAATTGTATTGAGAAATTAAACGATTTTTTAAATCTCATTTCAATATTTTATAAAATTAATTTAAATGTATAAATATTATTATTTTAAACAAATTTAAATTTCATTATCTTTTATAAAATGATGAATGACTAATTGGAAATGATTAATTTAGTAAAAAAGAGAATCAATTTCTAATATATATAACAAATGAGAAAAGAAAAAGCAAATATGTACAAATAATGCGAACAACAAAATTACAAGCAATTATATCTTTCCATAAATACAATAATTAAATGTGGCATTGTTTTATTGCCTAAAAGTATATATATATAAAGGAAAATATGATATCTTACTCTGAAAGTAAAGGGAGCAAAGCAGCTGTACATTCTGCTCTAAAACTGTCAACGTACTGCTGGGTCCAAACACTATCTTTGAACTGCACATACATATCAAACAAGTAGTTCAAATAAGTATTAACTAATAATATCAATTCTTGTTGAGTGTTTAGCGTGTTTTAATTATTACCATGTCCGCTAAATTTTCCCGAGTAACATTATTTACTATGATGTCCCGCATGATCATCATCACATAATACCCACATTCTGTATTTCCTGGTTGTTTTATCGTCTATACAATAGTGACACAAGAAAACAAGTCAATCATTATATTAAATAGCTAAGTAGTTTTTTTCTCCACATACATTTAAAGTGCATTTAGATATATGAATAAATATTTATGTGTAAAAATATTATTTATTTATGTATACAAATCTTATATTTATGTACTTCTGTTTTAGGTCATCTAAGCTTTTCGAACTTAACTTTTTTTTGTCCGTCAGATGTAAGATTCCAAGACAACTACGTCCTATATGTACATTATGCAAACATTATATATATCACCATAAATAATATCAGCAATAAATATTAATTATTAAATTTTATTAATAATCATCCACATATATATAGTTAATTATGCATACCTACCTACCCAACAGAACCTTGAAGTCAACCATTCTCTGACGATTGTTCTTCGGAAGCTCATCATGAAACCATGCAGCTGCTAAATATGGGTCAACAACACCTAGCATCAAGTGGTCGCTACAAAAAATTAATTACAAACTGAAATTATGTTTATGCGTCCATAATTAGCAAAACTCAAATAATAATAATATTTTCAGTTCTCGCTCATCGGGATTTCTCCTTTCTATATTGGCTATATCATCAGGGGGTATAAAACAATATTTCCCTAGTTGTTCACCCATTAGTCGGGAATGTAAATGCCTAAGCAGTTAATTATCATTTACATAATTAGTTGTATGTAACAAAACAATAGTAATAAAACTTTGAGTAATTAATGCAATAAATTTGGAATTATGTACCTTATGTAGAAGAAAATGTAAGATTGCTGCAACTCTTGCAAGTAACAAAAATC
Source organism: Ochetophila trinervis (assembly GCA_003254975.1). Classification (NCBI taxonomy): domain Eukaryota; kingdom Viridiplantae; phylum Streptophyta; class Magnoliopsida; order Rosales; family Rhamnaceae; genus Ochetophila; species Ochetophila trinervis. Next base: position 239,759 of record QANX01004646.1, read on the forward strand.
TTGGATATCTTTCTTCGAAATTGATATACACACTTCATAGCCTATAATCGCTAGTGGCAAGGAGGTCATCCACAAGTGATAATTACCGTACGGGTCAATCCGCCTTAACAACTCTATAAGTGCAGGGCTAAGTTGTAATGAGTCGGCATTGTTCAATTTTGCATCAGCATTTGCTGACTCGGCCTCTACTGATGTAGGCCTTTGGGTCCTATGATGGGGACATCGAGCCATATAGTGGAGGTGGTCTATATGATGGTTTGAGCTATCCAGGAGGTCCCGTGTCACGTAATCGAGCCAAGCAATTCAAGAAGGCCTTGGAGCTTTATATTCAACAAGCATTGGATAAAAAGGCCGGAGAAGTTATGGATCGGCCTAGGACGTCTACATTAATCAATTTGCTGAGCTATATTAAAGAATAGACATAAATAGGCTTGAAATTATCTTGTAATAATTAAAGGTATATTAGTCTTTTATTTTCTATTCTTTTTAGGGTTTATATCCATATTTTGGCAAATAATTTTTTTCTATTTAAAAGGCCAAAATTCGGCCAGCAATGGGATACGAAAGATTATAACAATTATTTTGAGAATTATTCTTCTTTTTCTTTGGCTTGTCTAAAGAACAAACTTCCAACTTATCAATCAAAGAACGAAGCTTTGATTGTGGCGTTTATAGCAAGGTTCTTGTCTTTCCCATAGACAACGGGTCAAGCTTCCATACCAAGGTTCCAATCTCTCGTTGGATTGTGGGTCAAGGTCAACTTCATAACCATTGAGCCTTTGCAGAACGATCCATTCCGCTAGGATTCGCATCAACCTATGTGAGCCACTTGATCCGTTTGCAACCACCTATTTGCCCTTCGATGTTTTCCTATTCCCATATTCCTACAACCAAAATAAAAAACATTTTAGTATCACAAAAAACAATAAAAATCTATGTTTCAATGTTGTTTTTGAATATATCATATTACATACCTTATCGGATGGCAAAATAACAAGATGTCAGGGCCACACCACATATGCCTATTCTGCCTCTTTAACATATATATCATGCCGAAGGAGGGTACAGGTAACAATGCCGTCAGATCAATCGCTTCATGCATAGAGACTTTAACATTCTCTGTTCCTAACTCTACACTATGACAAACCAAACTATCAGCTATCAAAGAGCCAGTTGCCACAATATTATCTCTTGTCCCTTCTGCAAGCTCACATAGAATGTCCTGAATTTCAATCATATGTTATAAAATGTCAAACAGTTATGATAATAAATATTATGAATATATAATAAGAATTTAATAATGGTACATGTACCTCATGCTATACAGATGTTGGATCACTAGGGGGAATTGCTGTTGCAGGGGGAACAAACTGAGTGCCCAAATCAGTGACATCATCAACCCCAGCACTGCCTGATTCTGCAGCATGACCTGTTCCATGTGTAGGTGACAATGGTGGTAGGTCAAGCCCGCATGTGGAAGCGATATCGCATACATCGTCCACTACCCCTTTCTTCCAAAAAACATCAAACGGACTACTCAAAACCTGCTCCAATTTCTTATCCTAGAATTTTGGGTATGGATCCTTGCATCTGCATCGGCTTCGTTCTTTTTTTTTTGTGCTCCGCCACGGTGTTTTGAAATAATTCTTGACCGTGAAACCTTTTCCCTTTCCTCAAAGCTGACCAAAATACTCATCGGACCCAAGGGCTTGTGTAAGTATATCATTTGGAGGAGATGCATCAATAATGCCTTGAGTGACATTTTTCTTCAAAGCATGCTACAAAAAATAGTGAGTTGGAAAAAATTATAGCGAGACCAATTGCTTATATTTAATATATGACCACTAATTTGGGAACTCATAGTGTTTCCAACAATGGCCTCAACTTTCGAGTTGTCTACCTGTCCATCTTTCTTGGTTCTTTCGCATATCCAAAGCTCTTCGGGCTCGATCGATTCGATGGTGCTTCTTTCTGCTTGCGGCAAATTTAAACATATTTCTAAATGTGACCAATTTGAAATTTAAAAAATTAAACTTAATCTTAATGTGTGTATATATATAGTACGTACCAAGTCCGCCTCTAACAGCGGATATCCCTTATTGCAAGTCAATAGGGATATTTGTTCCCTTGCTGTTTTCAGATCGATCTGCACTTAAGTTCTATAAATATGGCCATCATATATTTTAGGATGAATTGATATTATATAAAGTATTCTACACATGCATAATTATAACATATATGCAAAAAAATATAATGTTTTTACCTTGAACTTGTCAACAAGCCTTTGGTTGAGAAATGTATTTCACTATTCTTGCATGATAAATTTATACTTGTGAGTAGGTGGGTACCTGAAGAGTTTGAGTTTTGTCAAATATGGGTCACTATCTCATACAAAGTGTGCTTAAACCTCCTCCACTTTCTAGCCCAATCTCTCTAAGAATCTGTTCTTTTTTAGAGTCATCATTGCTTGAATAACCCTATATATAACAACATCAATGTTAGTAATTAGTAAATAACAAAGTAATGTAATTTGGTTTTAGGTTATAATATATTTATTGCTACCCATAGGTTATCTTTCAATGCAGGAGACACATCGTGCCAGCTTGTAATGCTAATCGATATCGTGGAATGAGTGAGTGAGCCCTCCAAGTTGGTCATCTTCATAGCTTTCTTGTTTAGTGGAGCTCTATGCTCATTGTATTGTAGCTACAACTGCTTTGCATCAGCCTCCTTTCTAAATTATGTTAACATCGTAGGTCCCCGACCTTTCCTCTTAGAAAATGGAACACTTGGATCGGCGTCACCATCGCCGGATGAAGGCTTATCAGGAGAAAGAACAAAATCATCCTCGGGTGGATCCATTAATCTGTAGCACACATCACAATCACAAAAACAAATTTATCATAACTACTAAGTTTAATTAAACTTTGTGTACATTTCAAAGGACCCTAACAACGCTAATATTCATGCATTGTTAAACGGTCATACTTTAAATGCATCGCCTATTATATATATTTTTGAATGGCCTCAATGCGTCTCCTATTATATTATTTTTATATGGTCCTAATGCGTCGCCTATTGCTTATATTTTTAATGGTCATAATGCATCACCTATTGCTTATATCTTTGAATGGTCCAAATGCGTCATAAAAATATAATATAGATTTTCATATATATACACACAGTCGACATAATATGAACAAAAAAATTTAATGTTCACCTAACAAAAAATATATGAATGCATATTTTTCATGTCACAATTGAATTTAGAAACATGAGAACAAAGTCATGTCACAATCATCAAGATTGGCATATTAGACAAAAATAAATTTTATGCACATGAGAACAAATTCATGTCACAATCATCCATTGAAATAACAAAAGCATGGTCCATTCAAACAACAATAAATGGATAGAATAACATTTATACAAAAAAAAAGGTTTATGAAAAATATACACCGATACCAAAGGCATGCCATATTGAAACAACAATAAATGTATAACCTTTGATATATATAAACATATGTAAATAATTAAATGTTTACAATGCCCCAATAGATATATTATACATAATGCATAAGCCGAAAAACATATATCATATAACAACCATAAATGAAAAAAAACAACAACAAAACAATCATATTAAACATCATCACCATTCGTCTAACATAATTTATCCATTTTCTACACACACAAAAAAGTACGTGGAAACATACTTGGGTCCGGCAGTGGCGGCGTGTAAGAAAATGACGAGTTGGGTCTGGCAACGACGGAGTGTATAAAGAAAGACAATCGAGTCTCAGTAGCAGTAGATATGAAGAAATACCTGATGGTCCGGCGAGGGGTGAGGGGCGAGGGAAGTGGGGGAAGTGGGGAAAGAGTGGGTAATAAATTTGGGTTTATAGAAAATAATCCTGCCATTAATTTCACATTTGGCAACGCAAGGCATCGCTAAAGGTTTTTAGCAACGCTATGCATCGAAAATAATGTTTCTTTATTGGTGACAAGCGATGCTTTAGAGTCGCCAATACTTATATTTTTTTTCCTTTTTTTATTTTATTTATTTATAATTTATATATATATATATATATTTTAAATCCATAAAGCTATATTTATATTGAATTTTATAATTTTATAGTATGTATAGTAAATGAAAGTTATATATATTAAATAGAAAATATTAAAGATAGTAAATATATATTAAATATTTAAATTATTTATAATTTTATATGATTGATAGTAAATGAAAATCTATATATATACTATTATTTTAAACATATTAAATATTAAAGATATAACTATATAAATATAAAATAAAGTTAAATATATATTTAAAATTTACTATCAATAATATAAGAGTATAAAATATATATATATAGTGCAAATGTGTTTATATAATATATTATAAAATATAAGTTCCATTCATATATACAAAGAACTAAGATATAGAATTAGCATATAATATTTGTATGATAGACATAGGTTTACATATGTATATGAATTGATAGTGTGTGTGTATATATATCAATCTTAAAAAAGAAAATATATAATTTTTAATGTTTACTTGGTAGCATATATATCAATCTTAAAAAAGTCATGATTAAGGATTTAGCACAAATTTATATTTATATAGTTATATCTTTAAATATTTAATATCTATATTTAATCTTTAATATTTTCTAATTATATATATATATAAAAAAATTATTTACTATACATAAAATAAAATTATAAAATTTATATAAAATATAACTTTAGGGATTTAAAATATATATATATATATTATAGATATAAAAAATTAAAAAAAGCAACAACAAAAAATCAGTATTGGCGACGCACAGCGTCGCTAAAGGCTTTTAGCGACAATCTACGTCGCCAACATGTTTCACTATTGGCAATGCTCAACGTCGCTAAAAAAAATAGCAACACTAAAAGCCAGGACAATAATTTTAAGCATTAGCGATCCAAAGCAATGCTAAAAGCATATAGTGACGCCTGCATTGCCAATGCTGATTTTTTTCCTTTTTTTAATTTTATATCTATAATTTATATATATGTTTTAAATCCATAAAGTTATATTTTATATAACTTTTATAATTTTATAGTATGTATAGTAAATGAAATTTATATATATATATATTAATTAGAAAATATTAAATATTAAAGATTTAAATTATTTATAATTTTATATTATTGATAGTAAATGAAATGTAATACATATATATAATAAACATGCATGTTTAATACATATTAAGTATTATTAAAGATATAACTATATAAATATAAATTTGTGACTTATCTTATTAAAGTTAATCAATTTATATTTTTAACATTAATTCAAAATTTATACACTAGCAATTAAAATTATATCTTTTCTTTTTTAAGTGATACGTATATACACTANTGCAAATAAATATATATATATATATACACTATCAAATCATATATATAAACATATATCATAGAAATATTATATGATACCATATATGCAATAAGATATATTAATTATGCATGCAAATTAATGTCTCTTATAGCTTAAATGATATAATATTCTATATATGGTATCAAAACCTATATTTTAAATTGTTTTAGTTCAATTTATATTTAAAATTTAAACAGTCAAAATTTACACAAGCAATTAAAAGTATAAATGCTAAATCTTAAAGAATTGAATATTTCATATACATATCCCTTCACAATCATCACGAACATAAACTTCTTCAGAGTCTTCTTCATTGTTAACATCAATGTCGTCATCCACACAGGGAAGACGATTGGCAAACGGGTTGTGATCCATCGTAGTGTCTTTGTCGTCATCTTGTTCGACGTCAACAAGTACATCGTGTTGTGGTGGAGCTAGCACAACCGATCAACGTGGATCAAGTTGCTCTTCAACGTAAAAAACTTGCTGCGCTTGTGAGGCCATGATGAATGGATCTTATTTGTGACCAAACATATTAAAGTTGACACTTGTAAAACCTAAATCATTAGTTTTCACACCGGTACTGCTATCAATGCAATCACACATGAATACAATCACGCAGAAAAGAATGTAATTGACATCCCAAATTTCTCTTATTTTACCATAGTAAGTCATATCTGCTAAAATAAGATTATTGTCCTTTGCAATTTCCTAATGCATACCTTGAGCTACTATCTTGACTCCACTGTTTTGTGTGACTCGTTTATTGTCCCTTTCCACAATGTTCAAATGAACCCCTTTAATGGCATAACCTTCGTGCTTCATTACCACCTGATGAGGACCCTGTGCAATCCACATCAAACTTTCATCCACATTACAAGTCGGTTGACATAGCTCGGTGTCAACCTATTAAAATAAAAAAATTGAAGGAAATTAAATAGCAAATCGAGGAGTAGTAAATAAATTGTGTCCATTAACATGCACCAAATATGATTCCACACCTTATCACACAGCCAATACATAAATGTGCGATTGTGTTCGTCTTGAATCCATTTTTCCATCTTTCCTCTATTTTTTTTATCGGCTTTTAATGCTTCTAAATGAAATCTGCCAATACAAAATATTAAAACCGTATTATGTGAGTGCATGCAATAATGTTGCAATGACAATAAAACTCCATACCTCGTATATGGCTCCACCTCTAGGAAATTTGAAAGAACGATCATATGGACTTCCTCTCAAAGCTTTTGATCAATTTGGAACATCTTTCCACCTTTAGTAGGGGCACCAACATCACCGTTGTCATTCAGCCTTGGCATCTGCCAATAGGGTTTCCATTTGCATCTAACTCTCGTTGGTACTCACAACCAAACTCAATTGCTTCTTGACTTATATAACTCTCAGCGATGCAACCTTCAGGATGATTTTTGTTGCGAACATAACTCTTCAATATTTTCATGTACCTCTCGAATGGGTACATCCATCTGAAATGCACTAGTCCACACAATCAAACTTCTCGTACAAGGTGCACAATTAAATGGACAATTACATCGAAAAAAGATGGTGGAAATAACTTTTTCAGCATGCATAGAGTTCTCACAATAACACTCTATATGGCATCAAAGGATGCAGTCTTGATTGATTTTTTACATATTGAATTAAAAACAAAAACAAAATCTAGCAATTGCAACTCGCACATTTTTTGGAAGCACCGGCCGTATTGCAAGAGGCAATAGTTGCTGCATCAACGTGTGACTATCATGGGACTTCATCCCTAACAGCTTCAAGTCCTCCATTCTCACAATATTCCAAAAATTTGATGAATAACCATCATAAACTTTTAACTCTGCCAAACAACGATAAAATAGTTTTTTTCTCTTGTTTGGATAATGTATAACATGTAGGCGGCAAGAAAGTTCATGCTCCATGTACCGACGGGGCCAATTCAAGCCGCAGGCCCATCTCAACTAAATCCAGCCAAGCATTTATTCCATCTTTTGTCTTACCTGGAATATTAAGCAATGTACCTACTATGCTTTCACATACATTTTTCTCAATATGCATCACAATGTTGCTTCTTATATGAAGATATTTCAGTACACTAAGTCAAAAAATATTGACTTCTTTTTCCAACAGTGTTCAACGTCATCTCCACATAAATTTGTACATCTGCCCGTGTCATCAAAAGTACAAGCATTAAGCTTTTCCAATATTTCCTCTCTGATTAATGGTATCGGAGGCTCTCCAAATTCTTGAAACCCATTGAAAGCCTTTTTTTGCTTTCTGAACGGATGATTATGAGGAAGGAATCTTTTATGGCCAACAAGACTCATTTTCCTACCATTGTGCAAGCGATGAGCAAAAGTGTTCTCACTACAAATTGGACATGCATGGTATCCCTTCATTGCATGACCGACCAAGTTTCCATAAGCAAAAAAATCATTTATCGTCCCTAGCAACACTGCCCTTAAAGTGAATTCTTCTCGACGATAAGCATCAAAAGCTTTAATGCCCTCATCCCACAACATTTTCAAGTCTTTAATCAACGGCTCCAAGTATACGCCGATACGGTTGCTGGGCTATTTAGGTCCAGATATTAGAAGAGTCAACATTATGAATTTTTGCTTCATGCACAACCAAGGAGGAAGATTATACACAACAGTGATCATAGGCCAAACACTATAGACACTACTCTACAAACTGTGCAGTTTCATTCCATCAGCTGCAATACCAAGTCTTAGATTTCTATCCTCTGCTGCGAAGTCTGGCCAAAAAGGTCAATGAATTTCCAAGCTGGAAAATCTGCTGGGTGCTGCATTTTGCCTTTTACAGTCTTTCTCTCATTTGCATACCAGGACAAATTCTTAGCGGTTGAAACACTGTGGAACATTCTTCTAAAACGTGAGATTGCTGGAAAATACCATAAAACCTTAGATGACATTTTTATAACAGTGTTATCTTCTCCAATTTTCAATATGGATGATCCACATTTAGGACATAGCATCAAATCCACATACTATTTTCTAAACAAAATACAATTTTTGGGGCATGCATGTATCTTCTCGTACTTCATTCCCAATGCATTTAGGGTCTTTTTAACATTATTAATAGATGTTGGAAAAACATTGTCGCGTGGTAGCATCTCAGATAACAACTTGCAATGTGTAAATTTGTCGAGTTTGTTTTCAGCTTCATGTGATGATTCTGCGCATAAAAAAATTGATCCAGAAACTAGAAGTCACTTAAAAACGTAAAATATAAATATAATTTATTGTGAATATAAAGAGGTGGATGTCGAAATTAAATGACTCATTCAATACAAGTTGGTAGACAAATCGTTGACCAATTTGAATTTAAACACTTTTATCGAGGATTTTCGTAGCCTTTTCCAAGAGTATTGGCAACGCCAGCGTCGCTAATGTATAGATTTAGTGACGTGTGCATCACTAAATCTAAATTATTTAACCACTCCCATTGCTAACTTAGTATTTTATGTTCTTCGTATGTGTGATTCTGTTCGTATATAAATTAAAGTTTAAATGTTTCAATAATGAACTTTAATAAAACTACTTCAATGTTATAAATAAACTGATCATTTAGAAACTGTAATAGTTTGAGGGTCAATATAATTTAATTCTTTTGTTGAAGCTTGTTTATTGAAATAATGTAATATTGTTTATTGAATATATGTTTATATATGTATATATATATATATGATCGTTCATTGAATAACATATTAATAATATATATCATAAGTATTATTTATTATTGTTTATCTTTTTTTGGTGAATAAATTAATTAGCTTCTGATCTATATATGTGTGTGTGTGTGTGCTAAAAGAATATACACACATATAAATGGAATATACATATATATATATATGTATATGTATACACAAAACAATATTCGACGAAATGTAAATAATATTTTTATTGATATTACACAAACAGGTTTACATAAATTATCCAAATGCATCTCGAACATTAATTGAAAAATAACCGAGTGAGCATATCAGGTTTACATATATAATTCTCCATATCTCAGCAAATACAAAATAACCGAGAGAGCAGACTATGGTGAGCCTCGACCAAGTGTCATTGGTTGTTGTTCTTTGACGGACAGGACTTGGAATTCTAGTGTACTAACAATAAAACATTTGTTCTTTAAATAGGTGAACAACCAAGGCAATAGATCGACGATATGTAGTGGGTCGAACACCTGAAAGAGTGTAAAGATCAAAAATATTTCAACATTTACTTCTATTTTGAAATAGTATCAGCTAAGAAAAAATATTTTTCCTTTCCTCAAAGAATATTTCATTCTTTTCTTTTTATCTTGAAATAATATCAGCTGTATAATTTGGCATAACAGCGAATACTATTTCAAAATAGAGGGCAAGAAAGATACATATATATATATATATGTATATGTAAAAAAGAGAACCAAATCATGAAGGGTGGATTGTTAACGTGAGGATGTGCCTATTTATAGATAGATAATGGTAGGTGCAAATTAAATGTTAGTAGGTGCGAATTTAATAGCGCGTTATAGAGTTATTGGTGACTCTAGTGTCACAACATAAAAGACTTAACGATGCGAGTGTCGCTAAATAAAAGATTTAGCAACGCTGGTGTTGCTAAATTAGATGTAATGGTAGGTGCAAATTAAATGTTATTAGGTGCGAATTAATTACCAGGCATGCATCACGGAAATTGGTGACACAAAGGTTATTGGTGACACTAGCGTCGCTACATAGTATATTCTGCAACGCTAGCGTCACTAAAGCTTTGATTTAGCCAAGCTTTCGTCGCTAAATTATAGGTATTTAGCGACGCAATACCTTGCACTTTATGATTTATTAAATTTAAAAATTATAAACTACACTTTATTAAATATTATTTATTACCTGCACTTTATTAACACTACGTACTTCAATGTTACCTGAACTTTATTAAAAGTACTTCAATGTTATATATAAATTGATAGATCATTTAGCAAATATGATCTTATCGAGGACAATTAATATAATTTAACTATTTTATTAAATATTGTAATTTAGTGAATTAATGTATGTAATGTAATTAATTTATTGAACATATATGTTAATCGAATAATAATAAAATATATCTTAAATATTATTTATTATTTTTTTTTTGGTGAATAAATTAAGGCTTCTTACCATATATGTGTGTGTGTGTGTGTGTGTGTGTTCTAATTGAATATACATATATATATGGAATACATATACATATTATACAAAAAAATATCCGACGAAATACATAAAAGATCTTTATTTTATATTGATGTAACATAACAGGTTTTCATAAATTCTCCATATGGATCTCGAAAATTAATTGGAAAATGACCGACCTATAGTGATCAACATATCAGGTTTACATAAATTCTTCATCGATCTCAACGAATGAAAAATTAATAATCGATCGAGTCTGCAGATTATGGTGAGCTTTGTCCAAGTTTTGGTGGTCATTCTCTCACTCCTAGCTTGGACATGCATTCATTGTAAGAACAATGAAACATTTGATCTTGAGTTTGGTGAATTACCAGAGGCACATAGATTGACGATTTGTAGTGGTCGAACACCTCAAAAGAATGTCAATATCATAAATATTTCATCGTTTGCTTCTATTTTGAAAGAATATCAGCTAAGAGATAAACCAAAAACAATATCTAACAAAATAATTTTTTTTTTGCATTATACAAAATCAACAATATATTTAGGATCTTGACCTGCTGACTCATTCATCGTAGCTACTCCCACCAATGAAGCTCCTCTTCAATCCTCGTTTGCCGAAAATCGCTGTTTTAGCAATCCAGCTTTGACCTCCCTCTAATGACCAAAAAATATAACCTTTGATATTTAGAGATAGATGAACTACTTGGCATATGGATCGATGATTTGTAGTGCGTCGATCACATAAAAGAGAGCAATGGTCAAGAATATTTTAACATTTTCTTCTATTTTGAAATAGTATCAACTAAATCGAAGACAAAAATTTGAAAGAATATTTATGCATATTTGTGAATTGTTTTTTCCTTTTATGATGAATGTTTCTTTTACAATAAAAGATGATACTCTTTCAATATAGAATACATATCTATAGATAGAGAATGGTAGGTGTGAATTGATTATTTTGGTATTGTGAAATAATTGGTAGGTGTGAATTAATTTTTAGCCTGATGTGAATTAAATACCAAGGCATGATATACAATTAGCAACACTAGCGTCGCCTTATTTACAAAATTTGTACAATAATTGGCCACACTAGCATCGCCTTTTCTCAAATTGGTGACACCTGTGTCACCAATTTGGGCAAAGGAGACGCTGGTGTCGCCAATTGGAAAAAAGGGATGCTCGTCTTGGCTTTTCTCAAATTGGCAACACCAATGTCTCCAATTTGAGCCATTTCTCAAATTGGTGACCCACTGGTGTTGCCAATTTGAGTTGGGCTAAAGGCGACGCTAGTGTCTCCAATTATAGGTCACAGGTGACACCAGTGTCGCTAATAATGTCAATTTTATATTTCTTTCGTTTTGAATGTTTTTTGCTGCATAAAGTTTTCCCGACAATGCTAAACATTTTTTGCAAAATATATTTAAGGTGTTTTTAATTACATTTAGCGCCTAATTAATTAGCGACGTGTTACATTCTTGTGTCGCAAAAAGTTTTAGCGCTCAGATTTTTGGCGACATATGCATAATATGTGTCATGGAATGTATTTGGCGAGCAAATATTTCACGACACTTGTCCAATGGGTGTCACTAAATATGTTTGGGGCGTAAATTTTTTGCAACATTAGATGAATACATGTGGCTGAATCTTTTTCGCACCACCGACTAAACATTTTTGTGACATTTTTGTGTCGTTATTTTGTTAAAATAAATGCGATGCAATATCGTTGGGTCGCAAATTAGTTTTGTGCGCAGCAATTCTTGTTTTGCGTCGCAATTTTGGTGTCATCTATTCACGATTTTGGCGTAGTGTAGAAAAGTCATATGACTACAATCCAATGATACAATCTTATATAAGTTATTACCTAAATATGTGGCAGCTTGTCTAATATAACAGTAAAGTGAGAGATGGCTATATAGGCGCATAACATAAATAAGTAAACATATATATGAAATATAGCCTATAGTTACTGTCTAACAATAGCCAAGGGTACCTTGTGGTATGAGTGTAAATGAGGTCCCCACGCACAACTCTAATGGAAAAATCTTTCTACCCAGAAACACACCACAATGAAGAAAATTTTGAACCATTCGGTGCATCCATGAAGTCTATAGAAGGAAAGCATCAAGCTTTAAGGACCTAAGCTGAAAGAGACCTTGAATTTTTAAGGATTCGTCATCCTTGTTTAACAAAAGAGCCTCGTTAAATTCAACTAACATCCGAAAACCAAGACCCCCATTAGATTTTTTGTTGACACAAAATATCTCAGCATAACCAAAGCATACATTTCCTTCATTTATTAGTACACCACCAAAAATGACCATTATACCTCGAATTCCACCAACCAATGTCCCCATAATCTAAAAATAGCTCATGGAATAGGTAGCATTAGCTTGTACAATCACCTTCCAAATATAACCTTCTTACCTGCTTTAGAAGAAAAGTTGTTCATTCCACCCTCGCATATTCTTCCAAATTTGATCATTGAGAACTTGAAAATGAACCTTTTTTATTTTCTTTTGCATTTTTGCACAAGAAAACAGTTTACCACAAGTAAGTATCATATGCACGCTGAACTTGACTAAACCCCCAAACAGTGTCTGATGTTCCTTTGAATTTCCTTAAGAGTATTATGACTGAAAGAAATCAAAGATTAATTGAGACTTTCTGATAATTTAAAATTCCCTTCATCCAAAAGGACTAACATAAATTTCCCTTCAAGAATAGAAGGCTATCATTACCAAACAGAAGATGCAAAAAACCACCAGTGCTTGAGGAGCAACCCAAATTCCTGAAATTCAGTTAGAAAGAAAATCTTGTTTTAAGCCCCTCTATAGAAAGCAAAAATCTAGATAGGTTGATAGTGGATCACCCTGTCAAAGTCAACAACTCAGATTAAAAGAATAATAGGGCTTCCAATGAATCAACACCAAATAAGAAGAGTAATAGGGCTTCCCAAGAATCAACACCAAATAAGAGACTGTGGTAACATAATTCATAACCAGATTAGCCCACCTATGATGTAATCCTAACCGATCTATTATAGCTTAGATGAGCGGCTATTCTAATCGACCATTGGCCTTACTCATGTCCAATTTCAAGGCCATATATAATGATTTGTACCTCTAGATGAACAACTTCTTAAATAGTGCATAGCTTCAAAAGTCACAATTATGTTATTTGTTATTTACCCACTTCATATAAAGGAACTCTATTCTTCAAAAATAACATCTAGCCACAAAAAAACCTTTTAATATATTCACCAAAGATTTTGCTATTATCTTGCAACACATATTCCAAAGACTAATAGGCCTAAACTCGATGCTTAGCAAATGATTTTTCACCTAAGGAATTAGAGTGATGAGGGTATGATTAATGCACTCAATATCTTCACCCTCATATAGAACTTTTGGAGAATTCTCAAGTGAATCCCCTGATAGTGAATCCCTATGGAGACCCTCTTGAATGTGTGACACTTGGCAAATCTCATTTTGAAAAGAGAAAATGAAACGGGGTATAACCAGTTGCAAAAGGAAAGAAAATGAGAGGAAAATGTGACTAGGCGAGAAAGGAAATACATGGCTAGGAAACTGCCACGTGTCCAATTAAATATTACTTCTTATGGAAAAATCTTACTAAATATGGAACAAAATTACTTATTTTAGACAAAAGTTATGTATTTTGGAAAAACTTATCAAATATAGAAAAATATTACTAAGTATGGAACAAAGTTACATAGTTTAGACAAATATTACACAGTAAAACAAAATTACCGAATATGGACCAATATTACTAAAATGGAACAAAGTTACGTATTTTGGACAAATATTACACTGTAAGACAAAATTATCGAATATTGACCAATATTACTAAGTACAGAACAGAGTTACGTATTTTGGACAAATATTACATCGTATATTTTGGACAAATATTACAACGTAAGACAAACTTACTGAGTATGGAATAAAGTTACGTATTTTGGACAAATATTACACAGTAAGACAAAATTACCAAATATGGACAAAAAAATACCCGTTATGGACTAATATTACCAAATGTGGACAATATTACTCAGAAAACAAAATATTACTCGATTTTTTATTTATATTACTCGATATGGATAAATGCTACATCATATGAACAATTTTATTCATTATTGACAATAAAGACAATATTATAGTTTATGGATGAATATTACTTATTATGGAAGAAAGTTACGTACTATGGACAAATATTACAAAAAAAAAAAGACAATGCTACTAAATATTTAATGGGTTATTGAATTTGTCACTATATGTTTCTTATTGGCCCTATGGTTTAAATTTTGTAGATTGCTTAAGATCTATAAGTAACATACCATATAAATCAACTTATATGGGATCCCAATAAAATATGATACTTTAAAGTGTTAATCTATTTACAACACAAGTAAATAACATAGAAACACACAAGTAGTTTATGCTAATTAATTATAATTAGAAAATATATTATTTTTCTACTATATCGACTAAAAATATGTATAGTTAAGTATAAATGTATTAAATTATATAATTTTATATTTATTTAAAAAAATATGACCAATAATAGGAATTAAATATTAAATTAGTTGATTAGTAAAAATTACAATTAATTATCAATGATAAAATATTAAAAATATATTGGTTAAATTATATAATTTTGAACTTAATAGGAACACAATTTTTAATTCTGCTTAATTATAACTCTAAATTGTAAATCAATAATATTAAATATTGATCAAATTAATCTACCAAATGATGTGTCAATATTTAATTGGTTTAATCATTTGATTCATTTATCCATATAAGAGTCACTTATTTATATTTAGATTATATGAATGTAATATATTTTAACATGAGTTATTTGGTAAATAAATTTGGCTTATATTTTAGTATGTGTAGCATTACACATTTTAACTTGTCATAATTTCAAATCAATATATTTACATTTTATATATCATAGAAGTATAAATATTATATTTGCATAAGTTTTCTTTGCAAAATATGAAAATCTAATAATTTATATGTTATTAAAGTTTAAAAATTTTCATGAAAATATGTATTCATGAAAATTTAGAACTGCAACAACATTTATTTTTAGAATTCTAGCACTATACTTTATTTCAATTCTGGAGTGATACTCAACATATAAATGTAAATGTACACTATTTATATTGCATATTCAATTTCTCAAATGGTATCAATTTTGAAAAAATTATTTAGACTACCAATTACCAGCAATGTTAGTTTACCCATATACCAATTGGATAGGAAATCAAGGGTGGTATTTTACTCATCCTGACAACAATTATAATTATCATTGTTACAATATATATGTTTAAGCAAATAATCACTTTAGAAAGGATATTTGCTTCCCTTGGTCAGTTTTACGAATGGGCAACAGTGGCAATGACCTACGTCTTTTCGGAAGTGGCTGAACACGGCTTAGGTCTGTTTGGGCTGATAGGAAATAGAAAATTCAAATTATGGGTGCAATAATAGGGCTGAAATTGTTAATAAAATCAGCCGAATTTGGTTAGGTTTAATGGGTGGTTCGGGTGGGTTTAGGGTTTGGGTAGTAATGCTCATGTTTTTTTTTTTGGCCCAATAGGGGCAGACCCTACCAGGCGCCTGGTCCGGCCTTTACAATTTTATTTTATTTTTTTGCCCGGCAAGGGCAGACCCTGCCAGACGCTAATCTAGGTGCCATGGCAGGCACCTGGTCCTAATAACCTTTCCATTTATTTTTTTCATTTCAAAGAGAATATCAATAGTAAAGGAAAATATACTTCATTTATACAAATCTGGCTCCAAAACACACCGTAAAAATTTGTCAAGGGGTACTGATTAAAAGTATGTTTGGGATGTCTATTACATAACATTTTTTCCTTTACAAAGTTCATCCATTGATGCACATTATACCAATTACAAGTACTACAATAGTGCAAAAAATACCAAAAATCTTCCATATATACAATGTTTAGTAGGGCAACTCAAAGCATCATGGCATATTTCATAAGTCTCAGTATCTTTCATCAATTCATATTGCTGAACGTATTTGAAGTAATCCCTCTCAACTTCTTCAAACGACGAATAAGAATTGTACATGTTCCCTTTCTGTCCATTAACTTGTTGATGACACTAAGGCCATGAGTGATATATTCCTTGTTTTCGGCTTCTAAAAACAACGAGATAAAAAACCAGATACAAAGTCAAAGTTAGAAGGATCGGCATACAGATTTCCCTATTCCACATTATATTTCTGTTGGGGGAAAACAATCTTGAGTTTATAGTGAAAGAAGAACCACCAAAGTTGGAAGTGGTTCAGGGACGGTCAAAAAATATTATCGTCGAAAAACTGGCTGAAAAGATGGTTCAACATCTCAAGCCACTTTACATCAGTGCTCATTTTGATGGAAAGCCGGTTAATAGAGTCTTAATTGACAATGGGGCTGCAGTGACTATTTTGCTAACCACTATGCTTCCTAAATTGAACAAAGTGGATCAAGATCTTATCCATACTGAAGTTACTATAAGTTATTTTGGTTGGTGGAACAATGAAAGCCAAAGGGGTTCTTCCCATTGAACTCATTATGAGGGGCAAGTCAATAATGGCTGCATTTTTTGTAGTTAAGTCTAAATCTCAATACAATGCTTTGTTAGGACGGGATTGGATTCATGCAAGCTTATGCGTTCCTTCATCTTTACATCAAGCTTTATGGTTTTGGAATGGAGAGAAAGTTTAGATGGTTAAGACTGATGATAGACCTTTTTTTGTAACTGTCAATGCAATTGAGGCTAGATATTATGAAGATGCTATTGGCCTAATTCAATTTTGTGGGACCAACAAGTATGGCCAGCCTATGGGAATTATGGCCTTGAAGAGTTTGCGAAAATTGAAAATGATAACGGATGAAGTTTATGAGGACATGGCTCAACCTACGTCCATACAAATGTCCAAGCTAAAGATAAATAGTATCCATGATCAATGAGCCCAAGGAGGAAGAAAAAATGGAGGTTGTTCAAACTACCATTCAAAAGTTAATGGCTTATTTGACTGAAAAAAAAAATGTAGAAGAAAATTCGGTCATAGGATGGGCCAAATGTATAATAAAGGGTATGGCCAAAGGATGAGAAATTGTGGCCAATGTTTGTTAGATTGAAATTAAAATATACTTGTTGACCGAAGGATGTATCTGGCGGCTGAGTGATATAATATTTGGCCGATTGGATTTAAACATTTTGGCCGATTCGATTTAAGGATTTTGGTCGAGTGGAACTATGGGAAATTGACTGAATGAAATCAATTTTGGCCAAATATTCAATATGACCGAATGATTGGCTGATGGTTAGAGTGGAATTCATATATGGCCGATTGGTTGTTTTGGCTGAGACAGAATTTTATGAAATAGATTTATTTGAGATGTATATATGGCCGAATTGAATGAATTATTGGAATTGTTGGCCGAATAGAATTGATGGCCAAATTTTTGTGGCCGAATTGTTGGCCGAATGAAATCAATATGACCAAATAATCAATCTGGCCGGATGAAATTAGGGTAGTCAAAGAGTTTGGTGGGCCGAATAGTTTTCATTTTAGGAATAATTTTTTGGCCAAATGGATTCAATGATTTGTTGAAGTTAATTGTGTAACTTTGGAATAAGGAAATATATGGCCAAATGAACTTAGTATATATGGCCGATTGGTTGATTTGGTTAAGAATTCAATTGTGGCCGAGTGAAATTAATTCTGGCCGAACAAAGAATTGTGGCTGGCTGAATGTGAGAGGAATTATGGTTGGCTGAATAGGTGCAAATAGATGTAATTATTGTGGCTGAATTTTTGGTTGACTAGAAATAAAGAATGATTGGGTTTGTGAGGTTGGAATATTTTGACCAAATAGTTTTATTATATATATATATACATGCATATACATGGTTGATTAAATTTGCCAAAATTGTTTATTTGATTAAGGATGTTCGGCCAAGTTCAATGTTAGTTGAGGATGAATATGCTTTGGCAGAATATTTATTATGAAGGATGGAAGAATAGATGTAATTGATTCAATTTTTACTTTGTACATTTTCTTCCACAAGTAAAAATTGAGGGAGCAATATTTGAGCCATGAAAAATTATTGACCAAATGAATGGAAGATGAAGGTTGGGAAAAATGGTTTTTTGTTGTTCCGGTAATATTGGTTCAAAGTTTGTTGGAACGGCGAGTTTTGTTGGTTTGGATAAGTGTTGGATCGATGAGAATGGTTGGAAGAATTTAAGTAGAAGTAGAAGTCTAATTGAATTGGGTTTATTTTCATTGGTGTATTATTTTTCAGATAAGAATTTTATTCTGAGTAAAATGCAGATGTCAAGAGTTTTATTCCTACTAGAATCCAAAATGGTCAAAGGCTATATAAATAGGATCAAAATTCAGATTTGGCTCTCTCTTGACACACACACACACATTCAACTACACAAGGAAACAACCATATTCTCTCTACAAAAATCAACATTCAAGCTTTCAAGCTTCTAGAATTTTTTAGGTTTTTAGAATTGTTAAACTTTGATTTTATTTAGTCTTTTCATCATTATTCTATTCGAATTATATTTGTAAAGTCTTTTTTATTGTTAAGGCAATAAAAGAACTCATTGAAAATTAATTTCATATTTCTAAGTACAATCGTTTGTTAAATTTTAGATTCGCACATTACTTTTACTATTATTTTATTCCTTTAGATTTTTATATTTTGAAAGTGGTACGCTCATAGACGCTTAGGAACCGATTGTTGATCCAAAATCATCAATAAGAAGATTCACTTTTGGACTTGCCTTCTAAAAGATTATAGTGGCTACCGCCTAGGCAAAGTGAATATAAGATAAATGTCGATGGGGCCAGTTCTTTTGTAAGGGGTTTTGTAGGTGTGGGGGTCCTTGTTCAAAATGATAAAAGTGAACTAATGGGTGCTTTAGATAAGCCTTTCCCACAGCTTATCTCTCCTCAAGCTATTGAATTGATGGCGATCAAAGAGGATCTGGTGTATTGCATGTAGTTGGATTTTCAAGCTTGTAAAGTGGTTAGTGACTGCAAAAATGCAATCAGATTAATTCATAATCCAGGTTCTTTCATAGGTCAAGAATGTTTTGTGCTTGAAGAGGTTAAAAATTTGATATCTTCTTTGTCTAGCTTTGTTTGCAAATTTGCTCCTCATGAGACAAACAAAGCAGCTCTATATATTGGCTAAGTTTTCTTTATCCTTAGACTCTTTTGAGACCTGGATTAAGGAAGATATACTTGGTTATTTCCTTTTCTGCACAAGGATTGTAAGTTTGTTCTTTGCTAATGGATTTATGTTTTCTTAAGGAAAAAAAAAACCTTTTAAGAAAGAAAGAAAAGCCTTTTAGTTTTAGAAATCTACATTTTAGTATCATTTAATGTAGGCCCAAAATAGCTCTTATTTTTATAATATTTTAGTTAGATAAAATACAATAAATTGAAATTTCAAAATCTAAATTGCTTTCCAACGTTTTAAATGTGAAAATCAAAAGTGAATCGTATATTAAAATATATTGTATTTTATTATGTTATCAATACTTTATTTGGTGATATTTTTTATTTTTATTTTTAAATGTATTTGATAATACAAATAGATTGTATAATTTAATACCACCTCATATTTTCATACATTCAATCGATTATTTAAAAAAAAAGTAATACAATTGAGAAAACTAAAGAGGTGCGGAACAATTTGGAGGAAGGAAACAGAGGTAACGAAGAGAAAGAGGAGCAATCGAACTCCAGCATGACCACCTCAGCCTCAATGAACGGCATTGCAATCGCTGCACTCCAATCAGTGCTCCAGCGACTTTCTCTTGACAACTATATCTCCGACGATTGTATATTCTTTCTAAAAAAAAATAAAAATTGCATATCCATAGTACAAAAACACAGAGTAGAGTTGAAACTTCATCTCCATGGGTTGCTCATGTGAGGACAAAACCCCATAATCTGGTTCATCATCTCTATTGGGATGCGGAAGAGTGTTGCATCAATAATGGACTTTTCGTTTCTTTTGTTCTGTTTTGTTTTTGTTTTTTTTATTATGACTATTCTTTTTGTTTTAGTCCATGATTATGAAGTTTTGATGTGAATTGTGATGTAGAATTATATTTACTAGATATATGAAGAGTCGCTTGATTGTCACAAAATAGAGGTACAGGTTGAGTAATAAGGACTTTGAGATCCTGTAAAAGATGAAGAAGTTTCACTAGAAGTGGTAGCCATAGCCCGATACTCTACTTCCGCGGAGGATCGAGAGACCACAGACTACTTCTTGGCCCGCCAAGATATAAAAGAGGAGCCAAGAAAGATGATGAAACCCGTAGTGGAACAACGTCTAGTAGGACACTCAGCCCAATCTGCATCACAATAATCTCGGAGAGAAAGTGGACTTGTTGAAGGGAATAAAAGTCCCTTTCGGGAGAATGTTTGAGATAACGTAACACACGATAGGCTGCATCCATATGCAGTTGACGAGGGGCATGCATGAACTGGCTGAGTATATGAACTGAATAACTGATATCAGGTCTTATGATAGTAAGATAAATAAGTCTGATGCGGGCATCATAAAGCTATATTCTACCATTGGAGCAAAATATGATGATTTAAGCATGATGTCCAAGCAAGGAATGAAGGTGGTAATGCTGCTCGGGAGTTGCGGAGACGAAACGGCATCATTTTAAAAATAAACAACTTAGAATGGCAATTT